>BQNB010000965.1:66985-150826 GCA_026074375.1 Tanacetum coccineum
TTAAACGTTAAACCTTGAAATTGTACCACTGTAAATTTAAACTTTGACGCCTTTAAAACTTTAAACAGTTAAAACGTTAACTGTAACTCGAAACTTGAAACTTTTAAACGTTAAACCTAAAACTCCACACGTTAAACCTTTAAACTTGAAAAACCTTAAACCGTTCAACTTTAAACCTCGAAACTTCAAACTTTAAAACACTTAAACGTTAAAACTGTAACACTTTAAACTTAACTTTAAACTTATAACTTTAAACCTGTAAACTTTAAACTTCGAAAACTTCAAATCTCAAAACTATAACTTAAACATTAAACTTAAGAAACTTAACGCGTTAAAACCTTAAGACTTGAAAACTTAAAACCCGTAAACTTTAAACTTAAACTCCCAAAACTTAAACGTAACCCTTTGAAAACATTGAAACCGGAAACTTCAAACCTGAAAAGTTCACCGTACCCTTTAAAGATTTAAACATTAAAACTTTAAACTTTAAAACTTTACACTTCAAACTTTAAACTGTAACTTCAAACTGGGCAACCCTTAAACTTTAAACTTAAACCTTAAGCTTTTAAACTGCAACCATTAAACTTGAAACTTTGAAACTTGTGAAACGTTAAAACGTTAAACTTTTACTATAAACTTTAACTTTATAACTTTAAACTTTAAACTTTAAACTTTAAACTTTATACTGTTAACGTTAAACTTGTAAAATTTAATAGCTGGAAACCTTAAACTTAAACTGTAAACCGTTAAACTGCAAACGTAAACTATCAAAACTAAACGTTTAACACTTACACAGTTAAACCTTTAGAACTTTAAACTTGCAAAACTTAAATCTTAACCGTTTAAACATTAACTCTAAACTCCAAACTTTAAAAATTGAAACCTTAACCTGTGAAACATAAAACCTGAAACTTTAAACTTTAAACCTTTAAACTTTAAACTTGTTAAACTTTAAACCTTAAACTTTAAACTTTACACTTTAAAACGTTAAAACTTAAACCCGTAAACAATAAACTATAAACTTTAAAACTGTAAACCTTAAACCCGTTAAACTTTAAACCTTAAACTTAATAACTTTAATAGCCTTAACGTTAAACATCAAAACTTAAACTTTATACCTCTAAAACAGTAATCCTTAGAACTTTGAATACTTAAAACTTTAAAACTTTAAACGTTAAAACTGTACACCTTAAACTTTAAACCTTAAACGTTAAACTTTAAACTTTAAACTGTAACTGTAAACTTTAAAACTTAACTGAAACTTTAAACTTTAAACTTTAACGGACCCTTTAACTTTAAACATTTAAACCTTAAACTGTAAACTATAAACTTTAAACCTTAAACCACAAACTTTAAACTTCTAAACCTAAAATCATTAAAATTTAAACCTTGAAACTTTTAAACTTTACAGCCTAAACTTAAACTTTATCGGTTATCGTTACACCTTGAACTTAAAACATTAAACTTTAAACTTTAAACTTCTAAACTCTAAACTTTAAACTTAAACTTAAACGGTTTAAACCTTAAAACATAAACTTTAACCCGAAACGGAAACGCTTAAACCTTAAACTGCAATAACGCTTAAAGCTTAAACCTGTTAACACATTAAACTTCAACTGCAAAACGTTAACCTTTAGACAGTTAAACCTAAACATCAAAACTTAAAACTTAACCTTACACTTTAAACGTTAACCTTAAACCTAGAAACTTAAAACTTAAACTTTAAACTTTAAACGTTAATCTTTAAGACGTTAAACCTTAATACTTTAAACTGAAAACATTAAAAATTTAACCTTAAACCTTTAAACTTTAAACCGTAAACCTTAAACTGTAAAATTTAAACTTAAACTTTAAAACCTTAATCTTGAACGTTAAACTTTAAACTTAAAACCTTATAACCTTAAACTGTACACATTTCAACCTTCAACTGGAAACTTCAACTTTAAACTAAACTTTAAAACTTTGAAACTTAAACTTTAAACATTATACTTAAACTTTAACTTAAAACTTTAAACTTTAAAACCTTACGCTTTAAACCTTCCAACATTAAAACTTTAAAACTTTAAACTTCAAACCTAAACTTTAAAACTTTAAAATTTAACCTTTAAACCTTAACTTTAAACCGAAACCTTAAACGCTTAAATCTTTAAACTTCAAAACTTAAACTTTAACTTTAAAAACATTAACAGTAAACGCAAGACTTTAAATTTTAACCTGACCCCGTTAAACTTGAAACCTTAAACTTTAAAATACCTTAAAACTTTAAACGTTTAAACCTTAAACTTTAAACGTTAAAATCAAAACTTTAAACTTTAAAACCTTAAACTTTAAAACATTAAAACTTTAAACTTTACACTTAAACTTTAACCTTTAAACCTTTATCTTTAAACTTTAAAATCTATAAAACTTTAAACTTGAACCTTAAACTTTAAACTTTAAACATTAAACTTTAAACATTAAACTTGCAACTTTAAACCTTTAAACTATACCACTTGAAAACTTAAACTTTACCGCTTTAAACTTTAAAACTTTATAACTTTAAAAACTTTAAACGTTAAAACTTAAAACTTAAACTTTAAAGCTTTTAAACTTTAAACTTGAAAACTTGAAACTCTAGACTTTTAAAACCGTAAACTCCAAACTTTAAACTTTAAACCTTAACCTTACAACTATAAACCTTAAAGACTTTAAAACTTCAAACTGTAAAACCGTAAAACTTTTATTTAAAAACTAAACCTTTAAACTTTACAACTTTAAACTTTAAACTTTAAACTTTACACATTAAAGACATTAAACTGTTAAAACCTTAAAACTTTACACGTTTAAACTCCTAACTTTAAAACTTTAATACTTTTAAACTCTAAACCTTAAACTTTAAACTTTAAGACTCCAAATATTAAACTTTAAAAAAATTTCAACCTTAAACTTTATAACTTTCAACTTTAAGACTTTAAAACTCCAAACTTTAAGACCAGACCCCCCCCCCCCCCATTTATCTCCCTTGCCACGATCCGTATGCTCTATAAAAACCAACCTCGTCCCCACTGCCCTCTCACCATCCCCTCCCACACCACATCGACTAAAACCCCAATCACCTAAAGCAACCCACGCCAATAAAATGAACCCCTCGCCGCCGCAACACACTCGAACCACCCAACACCAGTACACGAAAAACTTTCCAACACCCAACAACCCAACCATGTGAAAAGCCTCCAAAACAATAAACGTAAAATCCTCCAAAATGATGACCAACAAAGTCTCCAAGTATCTACTCGAACCAAAATGACCTGAGCACAACCAGCATATAACAACGTCAACATAAAGTTTAGGATGCATTTCACAGGTAGTAGAACAATGAGCATATAAATCATACCCGACAACAATTCCAATGTAAGACATAGAAAACACTTACAGAATCTAAAAAGTTAATTCCTGAAGTGCACTAAGCTCCAGACACCGAAATCACTGACATAAAAATGAATGCAAATTAAATGCAAAAATGTGCCCAAGAAGAAGTTCAACCCGCAACAACCAAATTGTTCCGACATTATTAACGTATCGATGTTTCAGTACAGTCGAAACATGATGAGCGCTACCACCCGCACGTGATGTCAATCCCAAATAGCTCAAATCCAAAACAAACGCGCTCGCTAACTGCAATTGACAGTTCATTATGAGGGCATATGGGTTTGCTCTCAGGCCAAATCGAATATTTTAAAAGAGTACTTGCTCCCGAATGTAAAAACAATGCATTTTTACACACCCCAAAGTTGTAAAACAATATAAATGAGTAAAAGCGGGGCCTAGAACTCACCGTAAGAGATGAAAGATTATCTAAATCAAGTATGGCGAATCGCTTGGCAATTTGAATGCAACCTAATTAATTAAATAGCCGTATGATATAATGTAATCATAAAAATAAAACATCACATGATAGTATAGCTACACCACCACATAATTAGTTTTTTTTATTATTATTATAAAAGTTAAAACAATAATTAACTCGTACTTTGTTAAATGAAAGTGTATATACTTGTACTCGTAAAGAAAATATTATTTTTTATTTACTAACGCATCATTTGTAAAAAGTATGGTCTAATAATGATATGTCATTATTAATTTAATTGTTTTATAAAAGATTGTATAAAAATAAAAGTAATGCGCGCGAGTTTTAAAACTTCATATCTTTATCGTTTCGACTCCGTTTTATACGTTTCTTATGTCCACGTCTCCGTATTAAAATAATTTATCAAAACATCATATTTATAAGATTTAACCCTCTGATGAACAGTAACTATTACTGTTCATGACAGTTTATAAAAACTATTTTTATAGAATTAATTATACGTAGTTTGTTTAAATCATAACTCGTTCATTATAATTCCGTTTCTCGAGTTCCTTATATCCTTGGATTAGTATTAAGATAATTTATCAAAATATTATATTTATAAAAATTTAAACCCCTGATGAACAGTAGTATTTACTGTTCATAACAGTTTATAAAAATTGTTTTTATAGAATTAATTATATATAACTTGTAAAATACGTAACTTGTTCGTTATAATTCCGTTTTTCGAGTTCTTTATGTCCGTGGGTTCGTATTAAGGAATTTTATCAAAATATTACATTTATAGAATTTTTACCTCCGATGAACAGTAACTTTACTGTTCATCACAGTTTATAAAATTGTTTTTATAAGGTTAAGTATATATATAACTTGTAAAATCCACCCGTGTAAAACCTAAAAATCTCAATAAGAGTAAAATGACCAAAATGCCCCTAATGAAAGAAAAATGCATAAAAGCTTAAATAAATTCATTTAAGTGTTAGAAATTATGAAAATACAAAATATGGCAATTATAAAATTTTGCAAGATTAAAATATCTTATATTATGCAAGAAAAAAAATTCATACTATATATATTGTATTTTGCCAAATATTCAAATTAATTATTTATACTTTACAAATTAATAACAAATAAATTAGGATAATTATAAAATAATTTAGGCAAAATTAAAATCTGATTTTATCCCTTTGAAAAACCCAAAATCTCGGCATTATTCTTTAGTATATCTTTTATATACATTTTTCATTTGTAAATTTCTTAAAACCAATTTCCGAACCCTAAATAAATTAAGTGGCGGCACACAAAGAATTTTTCAGGAACTTGTGGTGATCTTTTCTAAAGATCATTTGAATCCAAGGAGTGGTGGGAAAAATAGTGGGAAGCTTTGGGAGTGCTTGATTCGATTTTTAGTAATATTTTTGGGTTCGAAAAGCTCTACCGGGTTCATAAATTCATAAAATCCCTAAGGATCATCCAAGGTATTTTTACAACTCACTTTTCATCATATAAATTCGATCTATGCATAAGAAAATGTTTCATTCCTTGATTTTTGATTTTATAAATCAATCATATTCGAAACCTAATTTCTACTAGTATGTAATCGTCATAAAATAATTTGTAAAATTGATTTTAAATTTTGATAAGTTACAATATATCATGTGAGATCTCAGATAATTGTTTGTTAAATTTTTAAGAGGCTCGAAATAATTATTTGGGATTTAATAACTTTGCCGATTTGCGAAATAAAGAGAAAAGGAAGCAAATAATTGGAAAACGAATTAGGGTTAGGGTTTTTATATTTTTCCCAGGTCCAATACATGCTAATGAATGTATAAAAATTGTGTAATTATTGGGTAAAATGTTAATTAGGGTTTTGTGCACTTATTTGTTACCCGATTTGAGTTTTAAAAGTATAAGGGGGTGTTTTGTAATTTCTGAAACTTTGGGTCTGATTAAGCATGTTATAATATTTGGATATGATCTGAGAAAAATAAAGTGGGGGAGAAAAATGTCATTTTGATATTTATTTTATGTAAACTTACTATTTATAGAAACCTGCTATTTATAGAAACATGCTATTTATGAAAACTTACTATATATAGAAACCTGCTATTTTTGGAAAGTCTATTTTTAGAAAGTCTATTTTTGGAAAGTTTAATTATGGAAACTTATTAAATCAGGAAAGTTATCATTTATGGAAAGTTAATTAAGGAAAGTCTATTTTTGGAAACTTACTATAATTAAGAAGCTCTATATTTGGAAAGTACACAATATAACAAGAATACTAATCAAGAACCTATACCTAAATCATGGAATATTAATCATGGAATGTACTCTTCAAGGAATCATGCCTAAATTATAGAAAGTTACTAAAAATAGAAAGTTACTAAAAATAGAAAGTTACTAAAAATAGAAAGTTACTAAAAATAGAAAGTTACTAAAAATGGAAAGTAACCTTAATCATGAACAAGTAACTTATATATGTCCTTTAACATGTAGATCGCATTAAGCAGGAGTAGCTTCCATTCTTTTATCCATCTCTTTCCGTTATACTGGACATAAGGGTACGGATATTTCCCGTCACCTTTCATTAAGGACATTCTTTCTTTTTACATGATTTCATCCCCAGACTGCTATGCTCCTCCATTATTGGCATGATTCCTTACACTTGTGATTTCATGACTTATTCTATTGCCCGAGCTATATATATATATATATATATATATATATATTATGCATGACCATGATTTACATGACTTACCACCTAGTCATGGAGGAACCATGGACCAGTAGACACATTAGGCAACCTGTGTCACGACTCTTTTCGCGTTGAGAAGTGATTTTACGCGGCGTCCCTTTCATGTTACTACGTTAAAATTCATGTTTGGGCCATTAATTATTCAGGGGCGTATTGGTGCATCCTAGTTTCCATGTTTACACGTTCATGTGATTTTATTGGTGTGTGCTCTACATCCATCACATGGAGCTGAGTCCCTCCACCCATATTATTATAAGAAGGTACACCCCTCTATAACATTTGAGGGGCAGCCCCTCTAGTAATGCATGTATGTCACACATATTAAATGACATGTAGATTATATTAGCTCGTGGGCATCCTTATTATTTAATGTTTATACAATCCATGATATTTCATGACATCTTACTACCGTATACAAGCATTACATGTTTATTTCCTATTCTTCATGACTGCATTCTCCAGGTTTCCCATGACACTCATATCTCCGCTCTTTTACATTTATCCAGGATTCATACTTATTAATTACATTGTTATTATATACGTTCACTGAGCGTTATGCTCAGCCGTATTTCTTTCTCTTTCTTATACGGCAGGTATCTAGAGGGAGATTGGGTATAGAGATGTGTGCCTTAGAGAAGAGACCCATTTAGCCTTCCTTCTTTTTATCGCAGACATTTGATGTGCTATACTATCTTGTGACATATTGTTTCGTCCTTTAGACTTCTTTTACGTTATTCATGTTGATCTCATAATTGGGAGCCGATGTTTGATTCCGGCTTTCCACCTTGTCCTATGTTATCATTTATGACTTTATGCCTTTATTATGCTTTGATATGACACCATGATTATGACGTTTCGGCCTCCTTTCCGGAGTGGGTCGTTACAATTATGGTATCAGAGCTCAGGCTTTCGACCTGTAGGCTCTAAAACTTGACCTGTGAGGATTGGGTAGACATTAGGTTCCTTCAGAATCGACGTTTATCTTCTGTCGCGTTTTGACCTTTTAACCGTTTAATCATTAAACCCTTTTTGCAAATGTCAGATGGTGAACACTCGTACCGATGCTGAACTCGCTGCGGCCGTTCAGGCAGCCGTGGATGCCATGCTCCCACAGATTCGCGAGCAGGTTCGCGAAGAGTACCGCACTGGTGCTGTAGCTTCGGGTAGTAATCCTCCACCAGTCACTATTCATACTTGGCTTGAGCGCTTCAATAAGCAGAAACCCCGTTCGTTCGAGAAGGCAGTAGCCCCTGTTGATGCTGAGAATTGGATCTCCCATATGGAGAAGATCTTCGACGTGATGGATTGTAATGATGCTTTTAAGACCAGATTGGTTGTGTATAAGTTCGAGGGTGACGCGTTGGCTTGGTGGAAGGCCTATAAGCAGGCCAAAGGAGGAGATGCGTGGGTCCTTACTTTGACTTGGGCAGCTTTCAAAGAGCTGTTCTTTCTTCGTTGTTTCCTCGAGCCAACAAGAGCGCTTGAAAGAGAGAGTACCATTCCCTTCCGCCAAAGGGCAGTGAAAATAGTACTGAGTAACAAGCACGTTTCCTCCGCCTAGCTAGTTTTCTTGGACAGGCTGCTGGCACTGCAGAAGAACAGGCGAAGAACTTTCGTTGGGGTCTTCATAAGTCAATCCTTGACCATGTCATGTGTATACAGTTTACAGACGTTGCTCAGGTTGCGGATGCTGCACGCAACTTAGAGATCCTTCGTGACCGGGATGACTATGATAGGTCCGAACGTTCAGACAAGAGGCATAAGAGTGGAGACCGATATCAGTCGGCCACTCAGCAGAATAATTACCGGGGTCATGATCAGAAAAATGACCGTCAAGGGTCTGACAGGCAGGGCGGTGGTGGTAACTACCGTAACAACAATAACAACAACTACTCTCGTGACAACAACAGGAATTCTGGTGCTGGACGCGACCAAAGGAACAGAGGTCAGCAATCCCACCGATCTACCAACTCGGGTTCCCAGCAGTCCAGGGTACCCTCTGAGGGTTATACTCACCCTGTTTGCAACACATGTGGACGTAGACACCCAGGAGAGTGTCGTCGTGCTGCTGGTACTTGCTTCAAATGTGGCCAGGCTGGTCATCTTCAGCGGGACTGCAAGAAGAACATTGGTGCTAGTTCGTCTGGTCATGCTGACAAGAAGCCAACCATCAGGCCCGTGTCCCTTTGCACTTACTCAGGATCAGCGCCAATATTCAGGTACCATCACGGGTGCATTATTTAAATTCGTACGTGCAGTGTTTTTGTTATTTTTTGATACGGGTACGACACATCTTGTGAAAATCTAACCAAGTTTGGCCTCATGTTTTACTATGATCCCTATATTACTTGATCAGGTAAAAATTATAGTCCACGTGCCCATGAAAGACTCCGCGCGTATTACCCATGTATGAATATAGATCTATCTCTACATTGAAGACAAAATCTTTAGTTTAATGCACAGTCCCTAGGATATGTGTGAATTTTGACATAATCTGGGTTAAAGACTGGTTAGCGCACACCGTGCTATGATTGACTGTCATTCCCGTCGTGTTATATTCGGCGATATTCATGCTCCTGAATTTATTTATCATGGTTCCTTACCGGGAAAATCTATGAAGATCATTTCCGCTTTAAAAGCACGTACCTTACTATCGCATGGCTGTGAAGGTTTTCTGGCTACCATTCATGACACGACTTCTGACGTTTCTTCTATTCATGATCAGCCGATTGTTTCCGAATTTCAGGACGTTATTTCCGGAAGAACTTCCAGGAATAACCTCCTATTCAGCGATGTGATATAACATTTGAGCTTTATTTCCCGGAGCCTGAGCCTATCTCAAAGCTCCTTAACGCATGCACCGATTGAGTTTAATAGAGTTGAAGGATCAGTTTACAGGAATTGTTAAAGCGAGGATTTCTTCGCCCGAGTGTATCGCCAGGGTGCACCGTTTCTGTTTTGTCATGAGAAGGACGGTAGCATTAGATTATGTAATCGACTACCGTGAATTGAACAGGATCACCAATCGTAATCGTTTAACCCCCTTCCACGTATCGATGATTTATATGATCAGCTTTAGGGCGCTAAACATTTTCCAAGATTGAATTACGATCAGAGTTACCATCAGTTTGCGAGAGAAAGAGCAGACAGTTTTCCAAGACTGCTTTTCGGACACGTTATGGTCATTATGAATTCTTGGTTATGCCTTTTGGTCTCACGAATGCTCCAGCTGTATTTATGGACTTGATGAACCGAGTTTTTCATGAATTCTTGGACAAGTTCGTCATCGTGTTCATTGATGATATTCTGGTCTTCTCTAAGTCTAAAGAGGAACACGAGGAGCATCTCCGCACTGTTCTACAGATTTTACGACAGGAGAAATTATATGCCAAGTTTTCCAAGTGCGAATTTTGGTTGAGTAAGGTGGCATTTCTGGGTCACATTGTTTCAGCATAAAAAAAAAAAAAAAAAAAGAAAAAAAAAAAAAAAAGAAGGAATTTACTATTGAATCCGGCGAAGGTTGCGCTATCACCAAGTGGCCAAGACCGACGTCTGTGACCGAAGTACGGAGTTTTCTTGGATTAGCAGGTTATTACCGCAGATTCGTAGAGGGTTTCTCACGATTAGCCTTACCCTTAACTAAGCTTATGCGAAAGGGCGAGAAGTTTGTATGGAACGAAGAGCGAGAAAAGAGCTTTGAAGAGCTTAAGCAGCGTTTGGTTTCCGCGCCTATTCTTACTCTCCCATCTGGTTTAGGTGGATTCCAGATTTACAGTGATGCCTTCTAAGAAAGTCTTGGTTGTGTACTCAGCAGCATGGAAGTGATTGCCTATGCCTCACGACAACTAAAGCCCTATGAGGTGAACTATCCTACTCATGATCTAGAGTTAGCAGCCGTTGTCTTCGCTCTCAAAATTTGGAGACACTATCTTTATGGCGAATCATGTGATATTTTTACCGATCATAAGAGTCTTAAATATATCTTCACGCAGCGAGAATTAAATATGAGACAGAGGCGTTGGTTGGAGTTATTGAAGGATTATGACACCAACATTCAGTACCATCCGGGTAAAGCAAAGTGGTGGGCTTGATGCTTTGAGTAGGAAGTCGTTAAGAAGCAGTAGCAAGGTGAAGAAGGGATTACACGTGACCTTGAGCGTTTGGATATCGAGTTATGTGTTCGTGGACAGAATGGTTTCTGGGCTAGTCTGATGGTTGAGCCTAACCTAAATTCTTCAGATTAGGCACTCAGAAGGATGACGGAGAAACTTGGGCAATATTCAGAATATTGATCAGCAGACCGAGTTTCGCGTTGATGACGATGGCATTTTATGGCAGGGTACTAAATTATGCGTACCAGAGGATCCTACACTTCGGGAAGCCTTGATGACTGAGGCTCATAGTTCTCCATTTTCGATTCATCCAGGGTCGACTAAGATGTATCACGATCTCAAGCAACACTTTTGGTGGAGTGGTATGAAGCGCGATGTGGCTACGTTGTGTCCAAAGTGTTTTAACATGTCAGCAGTTAAGATTGAACACCAACGTGCAAGTGGGTCCTATTGAAACCGTTAGAAGATTCCTGTTTGTGGAAGTGGACAAATATCCATGTATTTTGTTACCGGATTCACGGACTCAGAGGAAGCACGATGCTATCTGGGTTGTTGTAGATCGTTTGACTAAATCGGCACATTTTCTTCCTATCCGTAAGGATTACCCCGTTAGTAAAATAGCAGAAATGTTCCAACAAGAAATTGTTCGATTACACGGTACTCCATCAGCGATCGTGTCAGATAGAGATCCACGTTTCACGTCTCGTTTCTGGAAAGGTTTACAGAAAGCTTGGGGAACCAGGCTTAAGTTTAGTACAGCTTTTCATCCTGAGACCGACGGACAGTCGGAGCGTACGATTCAAACATTAGAGGATATGTTACGTTCATGTGCTTTAGAATGGGCAGGAAATTGGGATGACTATATATGTCTAGTGGAGTTTGCCTACAATAACAGTTGGCATGCGAGCATTAAATGCGCTCCTTTTGAAATGTTGTATGGTAGGAAATGTCGTGCTCCTATTTGTTGGGATCAGGTTGGGGAACGTATTCTTGAGGGTCCGGAGATGATTGAGGTGACTAATGAAAAGGTCGCCGTCGCCAGGGAAAAGCTTAAGGAAGCTCAGACTCGTCAGAAGAGTTACGCCGACAGACATCGCAGAGCGTTAGAGTTCCAGCCGGGTGAACATGTTTTCTTGAAAGTATCACCTACACGTGGAGTCAGGCGTTTTGGTATCAAGGGCAAGCTTAGTCCTCGTTTCATAGGACCGTTTGAGATTCTTGATCGCGTTGGTGAGGTTTCCTATCGTTTGGCGTTACCTCCTCAGCTATCTCATGTTCACAATGTGTTTCATGTATCATTACTCAGAGGTTACAAGTATCATCCTCTTCACGTTATCTCTTATCCATTCGATCAGATCCGTGAGGATTTATCTTACACGGAAGAGCCTGAGTCTATTCTAGACCGTCAGGACAGAGTCATGAGGAACAAGACGATTCCTTTTGTCAAAATTCTTTGGAGGAATCATCCCGAGCGGGAAGCCACTTGGGAGACCGAGGAGTCTATACGGACTTCTTATCCTCATTTTCTTCCATGATCTGGTATGTCCTTTTCAGCTGTATCATGTTTCTAATTCGAGGACGAATTATTCTTTTAAGAGGGGAAGAAGTTGTAAAACCCTAAAATCAGAACAAGTGCAAAATTACCAAAATGCCCCTAATGTCAGAAAATTTAATAAAAGCATGAATAAAATTCAATCAAGTGTTATAAATTATAAAGTACATCATGTGACAAGTATGAAATTTATATAAGATTAAAATATCTTATATTATGCAAGAAAAATAATTATTTCTTATATTTATGCATTTTGCCGAAATTATTATAAGTTAATTACTTATATTATACAATTTAATATAAAATATAATAGGGAAATTATGAAATATTTTTAGGCAAAATAAAATCTGATTTTATACTTTGAAAAACCCCAAAATTTCGGCATTTTAGTTTGTACTCCAGTTCCCCCCCCCCGAATGTAATAGAGAAGTTTACGCTACAGTGCGCTTACTCTAAAATAAGAGAAGTCTTCTATCGGATGAGTTTTTAAAATCGTTGAAACATAATTTTTCAGAAAAGAAACCTTTCAATGTCAAAATTGTCTACAATATAATTTGTGGTATTTTACCATAAAAAGTGGTATTTGTTAAAATTGTGTGTTCAACACTCCCGTCCTCGAATAATTTTTTCAAAGAATTGTAGTACGTAGAATGTCATTTTATGTGAATCAATTTCTGAGGGGGGAGCTTTTTTAAAACAAAGACCGATTTAATGTGTTGGGGTACATTCTCATAAATGTCAATTTTATGTATCCAAAAAACAATTTTGTGAAATTAAAATGTGAAAATTATAATGTCAATTAAAAAATATACATTGTTCACTAAGGCATCTCACTCCGTTCTTCAACATTTTTTGGTGTCATATTATTTTCTTTCCATTGTCAAGTTTTAATACATATTGGTATCCAACATATACTGTTTAAGGGGAGCTATCGAATTATGAATCATGCTATATCTATGGTAATAAATTTTTTCTCCATCCCATTGACAAGATTTCATGTCAAAAATTTAATCAATTGGTATTTTCAAATACTAAGGTTTTTATTATTTAAAATAAGGGAGAAAAATGTGATTAAAAAATGTTTTTAGACGAATGATCTTAAGACTCTAAGTCAACACATTCCTTCATGTCTACAACAATTTTCGATCTCGGAGCACATGTGTAAGGGGGATATTTGAAAATAACAATGTCAGAAAATGGTTTTTTTGTTCGATCATTATACACCAACAACCTATAATTTCCACGACGACTCTAGAAGTCATAGAGGGGTTAGGTTTAGGTATAAAGTCCTACGATCCAACCAGAACCGGAGGGATCTACCCAAGGACACTCCATAGTTAGAAATAGCAGTCCTTAGGTATGATTGGAGATGAATGTGTATAAGGGAAGAATGCCGACTAAGATTGAGCTAACACTGGAACAATCATAACAAGGTGTTAGTAATGACGTCTTGGTAAGCATTGAAGGGGTTGAAGAATTAAAAAGAAATGTATGGATAAAGGGTGAAAAGAAAGAAGCCCTCCTTACACCTTAGGCAGAAACCGGGTCAATACATAATCTATCAAAATCACAAAGATGATTGTTGATATTGAAGAAAGTCGTCATGGACCTAGTGATGCAATGCACAACCCTTCCCAGCCATTCGGGTTTCTCTCAAAAGAAACTTGTCTCATTTGTCACGGAGATACACACGTTATCTATTGACATCTCACTCCGAGATTGTTGATATTGAATAGGTGGCAGTCTGCTCCAGCCTCCGATTACTAAAACCAAAAGTGCACAAATCGAGTCTAGAGCCAAGAAGAGATCAAATTATAAATCTCATTAGGACACAATGTCAAAATACACTTGTTGAACACCATAAAGTTCACAAGTTGTAACAAAGAGTCCTACGCATTATCCTTGAGATCTTGCCAGAACATCCGAGTGATACTTAAGTATTCACAGTGAAGATGGAAATCCTGCTTGAGCCAACATCAAACAAGCTCTTGGTAGGTGACTTGCAAGATTCTATATTGTAAACCGTGCTTGTGGATAACTATATCATGTTTTGGTCCAGTAAATGAATTGACGACTTAATCAGAAAGATAGTAACTATCTGATTCACTCTTACTGTGTTGTCTGCTTTGAGACGTTCCGGTAATGAGAACTAGCAAGCATGGTGAATCTAATACATCTGTGTTAGAAGATCCTACGCTTTGACTGGCAAACTGTCAAGGGAGATCAAAAGAATCTACCTATCATATGTGATAAGTATTTATAACTATAAAAACGGAACCGGCAGGTTAAAGCAACCAAGTCAAGATGAATGACAAAGCCATATTCATACTATATAGTTAACTGTCTTAATTTCGAGTTTAGACACGGTGGTTTGCAGCCTCATTCCAGCAAAAGTCGGATTCATAAACCACAAGATGCAAACACAAGCCTTCAAAGTCCAATAATTCTACATCAAGATAGTTGATTTAATCTTTCCCCATCTCAAAGAGCCTCAAAGCAAATAAAGAATCGTATTTTGGGAGATTGTAGCTTATAATCATATATGTTCAAACAATAATGTAACAAGGAATGAGCATGTGGGTCCAAGAGCACAAGTTGATCAGGAAGACAAATCAAGATGAGTCAAGTCAAGGAGAATGATGCAAGATAACGATCTCAAGAACACAAGTCAAAAAGGATAAAGGCTCAATCAAGATCGACAAAAGCATGAATGAACAAAGCCATTACAAACAAGACAAGACCATAACAAGGCAAAGCATAAATGTTAAATGTCATATCTTCAATGTCATCGGTGATACAGAGGAGTTTGAAGAAAGAGACCTCAACATTGGGGGAGATTGTTAGCCTTAATTATATTAAGTCAAACAAGAATGTTATACAGGTCTTAAAAAGAACAAACTAGGTCTTTATTGTAATTGGCTAGTGCGGTTCCAACGCTGGATTGTAATCTAATATCGTCCTCACATTCGGCTCAAAGCCCAAGTTAAACCAAGCCTGGCCCGTTTAGAAAGCCCAAGTGCCAATAATCAAAGGCCTGGTATAAAATAGAACCCCTTCACCACACTGCGAAAGGTTGTTTATTTACTTTTCCCATAACTTTGTAACCACACCCTGTCTCTCTTCAATCTAATTTTTTCTTTCTTTATTTCTCTCTCTAAGATTCTATCTTATTTCTATGCAATTTGGAAAAGATGTAGTGGTTGATAATGGAATAACAAGTGGGATAAAACAGTTTCCTATCTTTGGGGCGTTACCTCCTCAGCTATCTCATTTTCACAATGGTTTTCATATCATTACTTAGAGGTTACAAGTAACATTCCTCTTCAACTTAGTCCTTATCCCTTTCGATCAGATCCGTGAGGATTATCTTACACGGAAGAGCCGCTAGTCAATGTCCAAGTACCATCAGGACAGTAGCATGAGTGAAACAAGACGATCCCCTTTTGTCAAATCCTTTGGAGAATCAACCCGATCGGAAGCCAACTTGGGAGAGACCGAGGAGACCTAAATGACTTTCTTATCCTCATTATTTCTTCCATGAACTGGTATGGTCCTTTTTCACGTATCATGTTTCTAATTCGAGGACGAATTATTCTTTTAAGAGGGGAAGAGTTGTAAAACCCGCATGAAAAATACCATGAAATTTAAAATTTAATAAATAATAAAATCTTACAAGTAAACGTAAGAAATTAATATAAACGACAATTTAATTATTCAAAAATGGAAATTTACAGAAAAACACGAATACGTCGAGAATACGAAAGTTTGCCACGAAAAGATAAAAAAAATCATTCTTTTCTTTTGGGCCCTAGCCGGCGCCCCACTCCACAAGAAAAAGAAAAAGAGGCCCATTTCATTAATTCATGGCCCAAGCCCAAAGTCTAATATATATTATCTAAGATATCAAGTAACAAATCATTTCAAAAAAAAAAAATAAGAAACCCTAGTTTCTACAATTTTCGGCCGAGTATCTCCAATAGGAAGAACCAAGAAGAATTTCGAATCTTGGTCGTGTTTATCAATCTCGATTCATTCTCGATTGATCCTCGATCAATCCCCGTAATCGGTATCTCATAAAACTCTCTTTAATTCTTTCTTTTGAATATATTTACGTATGAAAACCCATTTGCATGAAATAATAAAAATGACAAGAAGGAATGGTTAATTATAATGCTAATGACGTTGCGTGATAAATTGATCAAATGGGTCAAGAAATTAAGGGTGATCGAGTGGGCTTATGGCAAATTAAAGCCAAGCCGAGACCCCCTAAGGGGCTCGGCATATATATGTTGTGGTATGGTGGTGTCGAACTAAGAAATGGTACCAAAGGAATGAACCGAACTTCCCAAAAGGAAGGTTCGTTAAGGTTTGAGGCCGCATGTGTCAAAAGGGTTTTGAAACAAGTACAAAAAAAAATGGTTTGGCACATGTTTATTGAGGGTTTTGATCAAGCCGAGACCCTTAAGGGGCTCGGCATATATGGATGTTACTATTGAGGGTGTGTCGAACAAGGGTTCTGTGTAAAAAGGTCTAAAATGGCTCGGCATATGGTTTTGTTGAGGACACGTATCAAGCCGAGACCCATTAAGGGCTCGCATGAGATTTGTGTTGTGAAAATTGGTGTCCCTAGCGCTAGACCCTCAAAGTGGTTCGGCATGTGTATGATGCTAGTAATGGTGTGTCGAGCTAATGGTTTGGTGTCAAGGTTGAACCGAATGTTTTTATAAAGTATTTGAGCCATAAGGCTCGACTCATGGTGTGAGTTGAAAGGATTGAGCCGCAAACCCTAGAGGGTTCGGCCCTTGTTTGATTTAAACTTTAAATCGTGTTAAACTATTTTGTGCATGTTTACTAATTAAAGGGAAATGGTTTAATGCTTATAAAAATACAAGGGTGGTCGTGTGATTTACTTGTCAAGAATAATTATAGGATAAATATAATAAACCAAGAAAATCAAGTATGATTAAAATTATAATAACACTTTAGACCCTTAACTTAAATTAATTATAGTTATTACCCTTAAAATCATGAGAATGACATTTATTTCCCTTAACTATAATTAATTATTATGTATACCTAAAGTATAATAAATAACATGATTTATCTAAAATTCTGATAGATTATTATTAACCCAAGATACAGAAATGGAAACCTGCTATTTATAGAAACCTGCTATTTATGGAAGCTTACTATATATAGAAACCTGCTATTCTTAGAAAGTCTAGTTCTGGAAAGTTTAATTATGGAAACTTATTAAATCAGGAAAGTTATCATTTATGGAAAGTTAAATAAGGAAAGTCTATTTTTGGAAACTTACTATAATTAGAAGCTGCTATTTTTGGAAAGTACCCAATATAACAAGAATACTAATCATGGAATATACTAATCATGGAATATGTTAATATTGGAACGTACTAATCAAGGAATCATGCTAATTATAGAAAGTTACTAAAAATAGAAAGTTACTAAAAATAGAAAGTTACTAAAAATAGAAAGTTACTAAAAATGGAAAGTAACCTTAATCATGAACAAGTAACTTATATATGTCCTTTAACATGTAGATCGCATTAAGCAGGAGTAGCTTCCATCTTCTTATCCATCTCTTTCCGTTACTGCTGGACATAAGGTACGGATATTCCGTCCTTTCAGTAAGGACATTCTTTCTTTTCATGATTCATCCCCAGAACTGCTATGCTTCCCCATTTTTATGTCTTTTGCCATGATCCTTTACATGTTTGATTTCAAAGACTATTCTATGCCCGAGCTATATATACGTAATGACCATGATTTACATTACTTACAACCTAGTCATGAGTACCATGACCGATACACTTGAGGCAACACTGTGTCACGACTCTTATTCGCGTTGAGAGTGATTTCCACGCGCGTCCCTTTTTTCAATGTTACCAAATAGATGATTATTTTCAATGTATGGCCATTATTATTCAGGGGCGTACGGGTGCATCCTAGTTTACATGTTTACACGTCATGGTGAATGGTTGGTGTGCGCTCTACATCCCATCACATTGGAGCATATGCCCCTCCACCTATATTATTATAAAGCAGTTCACACCCTCTAAGTACCATGATTGAAGGCACAGGCCCCTCTATTATATCATGTCTTCACACATTTTTATTATGACATGTATGATCATATATGAGCTCGGTGGTCATCCAGTAGTGAACAATACAAATTAATAATGAGTGTGGCCTTATTATTTAGATACTATCCAATGATATTTTCATGACATCTTTACTTCGTATTACCATGCTTTACATGTTTATTTCCTATTCTTCATGACGCATTCTCCAGGTTTCCTCATGACACTCATGATCTTTCCGCTGCTTTATACTTATTATCCAGGATTCATACTTATTACTAAATTGTTATTCATAATCCGTTTCAACTGAGCGTTATGCTCAGCCGTATTTCTTTCTCTTTCTTATACGGCAGGTATCTAGGGAGATTGGGCTGAGAGAGTGTGTTGTCTATTGAGGAAGTGACCATTTAGCTTCCATTCTTTAATCAGCGAGACATTGATGTGCTATACTATCTTGGACACATGTTTTTCGTCCTTTAACTTCTTTTACGTATTCATGTTGATCGTCATAATTGGGAGCCGATGTTTGCTTCCTCCGGCTTATCCCCCCATTGTCCTATGTTATCATTTATGACTTTATGCCTTTATTATGCTTTGATATAATATATACTGTTTTCAAAAGAAAAAAAAGAGTGCATGTATGTTTTTTTTAATATTGTAAATTCCATGTTTCTAGTGTACATTTTTAACTTAATATGGTAATTACACATATGTTTTTTGTGCACATTCTTTAATCTTCAAAATTTATAACACAAAATATAGACAAAAATTGATATCAAATGAAATACATTTCAAATACAAATAATAAACAAAAAACATAAATACATAAAAAAATTTGATATCAAATGAAATACATTAGAAATATAAATCCAACTATATCCGGGTTGTTCAAAAACATGTGTACACTCTTCTAAAAATATATGTGCACGTTTCACTTTCTCTCTCAAATTCATTAGAACATATGAGTACCCTTGCAAAAACGTATATGCACGCCTTTCGATAACATATATGCACAACTTTTAAAATTACAAGTGCACGATCCACCTTCTCATCAAATTCGTTAAAACATATGAATACCCTTCCAAGAACATATGTGCACGGTGCGTTTTCTTATCAAATTTATTAGAACATATGTGTCCGTCTTCCAAGAACATATGTGCACGGTGTGTTTTCTCATCAAATGTATTAGAACATAGGTGCGCGTTGCACTTTTTTGTCGAATTCATTAGAACATATATGCACGTCTTTTGAAAACATATACATACGCACTCCTTTCAATACCCAACCTCCTGATTTATCAACCGATCTCTCGTGACAAATAGATGAGTAAGATCTGTTCATAAGTAACTGTTAATCAATTATAAACATTGTAACGTATTTATTAAGTCAAGTAAGAACGAAAAAATATAAATGCTCATTTAATAAGAGAAAATAAGTAAATAAATTAAGTAAAGGTAAATTAGTTATAAACATACCAACAGATTTATTGAATGCATATAGAAAGAAAAGAAATGTTAACTAAACGTGTATATATAATGATGACTCGTGGAAGTTGCACACAAAATGCAAGAATAAAATTAGCAATCACGAGAATGATAAACCCTTTTTGATATTCTTCGGTTACGGCTTAGGAGTCCTTGTAACCTTGTGTAATTCACCAGATAGCTGATATGGAGAAAATGAAAACCATCATGACCACGACAACCATTCTTATCATCACCGGGCATTACAATCTTTTCTTCTATTTGAATTGGTGGTTGATGTTTCCGAAATAATTAATGGTTAAAGACTTTTAGTTTACATTGCTTGCTAAAGATAAAATTAAACCTGTCATTGGACATCAACACTGATATTGGAGTTCTACTTTAGTTGTTTAAAACAAAATGACTTAAAATATATGAAAGGTTAATGTTTACTTGTTTAGTAGCTTTTCTGAAAAAAACCATGTTAAGTAATTTATATGAAGTATATTTATTATATTTGAGATCATCGTTTATTAGAAAGGTGTCTCTAAACATTAGAGTGGAAATATTATACTGAACCATAAATTCACTAACATTTTTTGAAAAAATATTGCAATGTTAGCTTTAATCAATTTCCTTAATAGTTTTGTAATATATATAGGATTCCAATCCCCGATTGAAGGACCTTGTAGTGATATATCTTTCAAATCTAAGTTTATTTATCCGTTGATGTCGCTTATGAGACATGCTCAGGTCCAAGTTTCCCAGTCGACACCATCTCATCCAAAGTGTCAGTCAAACACATTCCAATTGTTGACCGACGGTATAACTCAAATGTAGCCATTTGTCTCGTCGATGAAAGACCTGTTAATATCCAAAGATGATAGTGAGCTACCAACAGACCACATATTTCAAACAAAGAGATACATAAAATTATCACCTACAAATCAAAATACAATGACTTACAAATTCAAAAGCCTTGTAGCAACTGAGTTCTCACCGATCATAAACAAATTAAAACAGGCATAACTTCACGGATATCATTACAAGATTAAGTGTATTATGCAGCTCAAGACTGTTGCTATCTGTCTACACTTTACATTTATTCTGAAAATGGGTGCATTTTACAAAGATTGAACCTAAAAATTCACATCACAACCACGCTATGTATCTGAATTTTCATCAAACAAAGTGAAAATTAAAAATATGAAACAAACATGAGCTTGCAGGAGAATTTTCAACATATACACAAATTTATGCACAAACTCAAGGTCGTACTCAGTAAGCAAACACAAAGTAAACATGATATACACATTATGCGCTTAACTTTAGATAAAACATCAAAAGAGCACCTAATTTGAATCTAATACAGAAATTCGCTATAGAAAATCATATAACCAACCACCCGATGAATCCCAAAATTGAATCAAACAAAATGAAACTCAAAATCAGTATCAAATAGCAGGCATAACACATGATTTTACGCAAGAATCATTAACTGACACACATACTAATGTTCAAATTTTTAAGGGCTTATCACCAGTGCTCTTGTTGGGCACTACTAATATGAGCAAATTGCTAATCACAAACAACTAAGCAAAACGTTCAGCAAAAACCAAGGAAAAAAATGTTCTTACCACATCCAAATAGGGCTGAGGAAAACCAACCTAAAACTAAACCAAACCGATGCTAGGTTTTTGTCGGTTCGGTGCGGTTTTGAACCGATGCTCAGCCCTAAATCCAAAGATCTCTTCTGGTAAATAGGTGGAAAACGATTAATATTCCTTATCTGGTCGAGGATATCTTTGGAAATTTTCCTGGTTTATCATTAAAAAAAGATCACACATAAGATTTCCAACTAAAAATCGTATATTTTGTGATGCTATCTTGAGGCTCCAATAAAATAAACAGCCAAAAAGTTGTTACTGATCAGCATGCCTTTTGTTTTAAAACAACACAAGCTTTTGATATTCGGTAGCAACCCATGAAGCACAGTGTGTGAGCACTGACATAAAGTGACAATTCTTTTTTTCTTTTTACTAGATGATCAACGTTCAACTCTTACAAATACGTGTTTGTAAGGCTATAGAATCAAGTCTAATGATATACATTCACTTCCTTACATGTGTCATCTAACGGTTAAAAGCACTCATTCCCAGCAAAATTAGTATAACATAAAAGAGTACTTACAGAGCATTGTTCAGGTATAATCTTTGACACATTACTTAATGGCTACTTATAACTCGATCTTTTACATTAAGCAAAGATATAACCTCCTCATTCATAGATGCATCCAACTCAAGCCCTTCTGAAAGGGACCACATATCTGCAACTCACGGAGTTAGGAAAATATACATATAAAGTGTATACATGTTTAATTATACAAACTGAAAGATACACACTCACTGCATTGACATATGGATAATTCATTAAAGTTTTCATTACGTCATTGACTACCACAGAGCTTCGCTTAAGCTTTTTGAGGTTTTGTGCATTTAGCATAACTACCGAGTTCAAGAGGTGTACAAATATACAGATTTTTTTATTAGCAAATAGTCATTCTAGAGCTTGTACGGGTCAAGTGGATTGGGTTGAAATTGCCACCTAGATGTTGCTAGAGAATAAGTTTACCTGGACCACTAATGAAGCTTCTGAGAGCGACAATTGCCAAAATCTTTTCCTCAAGATTCTTCGTCAATTGCAGTATAATAAACTGGTCAAACAAAGCCTTAAGTGCATCTTCTCTAATGCCTATATCGGCCATATTGTAAAGCATGCATATGAGTCATGTGGCAGTCCTAAGGTACTTCTTTTTTAATATCTATAGAGTTTATTTTTAGACACTCTTTTAAAGCTTTGAATATTTGACCATGTTCTCGTGTGCAAAGTACATAGGCAATCCTTTTCTCCCAAGAAGGTGCAGTTATCTCATCCTTGTCCTAAAATCAAGAAAAAGCTTTTTAAATAAATAACATCCAAAAAAGTTGCTGATGTAAGGGTTCTAATGGGTTAGTTAAATAAATATCGTCCAAAGAGGCCCTTTAAAACCTATTATGTCCAAACAACCCCTAAAACAGGTTCTGTCCAAACAGTCCTTATTGCACACTAAATCCCTTTATGAAAATCCCATAAATATCACTGCTAAATTTTGTCCAAATACCAGGAGAGGTTTAGTAAATATATCTACATGGCACATATGATACACACAACACACTGAAAGTCAGTAACATTCTCAAAGGACAAAAGCATGTAGAAAACAAAAGCTGCTAATGAAAACAAAACATAACACCAGACCTAAAACCACATTTGTGAAACCAAATCATACGAACATAATAGAAAGCATTTGAAATAGACACACGTATGGTATCGACAAAAATAAAATAAGGCTTGGCAACTACAATCACTTATATCATTCAAAATCATAGCAATACAATAGCACGTGCATCACACATATAGTACAACCAAGCAATAGATATGTTCCTAACACACATAAGGTAGAACAGCCGCGGTTAAACCATCAAAAAATAAAGCACAACTATGAAACAACAATCAAGGGACTGGTAGGTAGCAGAATGAATACCGTTAAAGTATTCCATAACGTTTGAGAAAGATAGTCGAAAGATAGAACTGAAGAGGCAAGCTTAAAGGATAAGAAAGTAAAAAAAATTGGTTTGGGCCAGACCCAATATAAGAAAAGCGAGTGAATCCAGAAATAAGCCCAGTGACAAAACGGCATGAAAATGACATCGTTTGATGCCCCTAATGAACTTAAAAATCATGATGCAAAAAGAAAGTCGATACTTCATTGTCCTTCCATGGCATTTTTTCGGCAAAAAGTTAGGTGTGCCATTACACATGTTGCAGCCATATCACATTCAGCTACAAAATAGGTGAAAAAAGGATTCATTATCCTAACATACCTTGCAGCCATAATATTGCTATTGCCATTGCTGCCTTGTTGCTGCTAACACCATTGCAGTCTGGTGCTGCTGATGGCTTTGCAACCTGCCTTGCCACTGGCTATTAGATAGTATATTGAGTTATAAAAATATCATCCTGAAATATGCAAAAGTATACTGAGTTGTAAGCGATGATAAGATATTTCTTTCCCTTTCTACTAACACTAATTCCAAATTGTTAAATTGAAGCTATGTATGTATGAACAACAAAAATAGTTGGTATTTAATTTTGTGTCTAGTACTTGAGTTAATGGTTTTAGGATATTGGTCATTATGAAGTTTGATACATCGTTTTCTATCAAATATGTCCAGTTTTGAACAAAAACAGAGCTTAAGTTGGTAGCTAACCAATAGCCTGTGAAAATCCATTTCAAAATTAAACGACCTACCAACACAAACACAAAAACTCACACAACAGATAAATGATAGGGTGTTTGGTATTGCGTTTTGCACGTGTATATCTGATTATTTCATTTCCAAGACACATAAAAATGGTTTCTAGTGTTTGAGCACCAATAGAGTTCTACTCACCGATTACGTGTTTTCATTTGTCATTTATTTTGAAGAGGATTAGTAAACATCAGCTACTACTCGACATGTCATCTTAAATGCACTTCCTATAAGAAAACTCAATCATTCCATCATCGGTTCTTAAAACAAAGAGGAATCTTGTGAATCTTATTTTGTTTACCTATGGAGTAAGTATTGCCTTTTTAAGGCCTCTCAAGTTATAAGTAACCTGATAGTAGTAGTTTTATATACTATAAAATATATAATAATATTCCAAAAAGAGCAGTTAAGAACTTTCCTAAAGTCTCCCTTAAGAAAAGCTCACTCTAAAAGATATATATAATATATAATACGTATATTTAACCGGGAAGAATGATCACCCGGGTCGTTTCCCCAACGACTTATGAAATTGAAACCTTGCTTTAGCTTAGATTATGATTTGAACGAGAGAAAAGATATTTTTGAGTATCTATAACTACAAAATGAAAGCATCAATTAAAATAAACAATTAAAAGCAATTAAACACTTAAACTAATTAACGGGAGTAAATAAAACGCGACAAATAAGCAAATTCACTAAAATTAAGTCCTAAAAATGCAAACTAAATTTCTAAACCTAGATTAGGACAAAAGAAAATTTTAAGAAAAAGAAAAACATTTTTTTGATTATTTTTGAATTTATTATGAATTAAAAACTAGTTTAATCTAATTAAATCCAAAAAATAGCAAATTAAGTCCTAAAAATTTAGAAAATTCATTTTTAAACTTAGAAAAGTCTAAAGTAACTTATAAACTCAAAAAACTATTTTTAACTATTTTTAAAATTAAAATCCTATTTTTAAAATTAAAAATAAAGGCTTAAAAATGAAAATTAAAATCTAAAAGTGTTGAAAATGATTTTTCTGAATGTAAACCTAAAAGTATTTATTCTAATACTAAAAATTATTTTTTTGTATTTTTCTGAAACTTTTTTCTATTTTTTAATGATTTTTTGAAGATTAAAACCTTAGAAAAATGATTAAAAATAATTACTAAATGGAAAAATTCCAAAAATTCAAGGAAAATTTAAAAAGTTATAAAGATCAAAGGAAAAATAAGAAGAAGCCCACAGCTTAACAAATAAGCCGGGAAAAAGCTTATATAAGCTACGACTTATAATGAAAAAGGAAAAGAAAAACAAATATAAGAATTAAATGGGAGGAAAAGTGAATGGATGAGCTATTGTAGCATATTGGTTAACACGTTGGGTTTGTGTGCTTGAGGTCACGGGTTCAAGGTTGGTATACACCCTTTTTTGTATTTTTTTTATTTTTCAAAACTCAAAGAACAAAAGTTGTCAAACAAGCTAATGTGAGCAACTTTAAAGAAGGCAACATAAGCTCTAAACCAAAAATAAGCTCTTAAAGCTTTTGAAAGAAACTGTCAACAGAAAGTGAGCTTTTGAGCTCACTTTTGCTAATTTCTACTTAAACACTTGCACAAGCTTTAATTTAAGCTCAAATTAAAAAGCAAAAAATGTTCTGGATATCTTATGATGTACTAAAGCTACTTTTAACAAGCTATCCTAACTAGAAACATGTAAGGCTATCTTAATCTAAGGTTGAAAGTGACAAACTCGGAACTAAGAACAAAAGTCTCAAAAATAAATTAAACTAAATCACTCTAAAAAACTAAAACAGACCTTAAGCTTCTACAAACTAAGTGAACTACTCATAAGCTAAAATCCTAATGCTTAAAAACTAGTCTTATAAGCTAGATTTTTATATTTAAAAAGCTACTTACTACTACTACTGTTTTTGGTCTTTTTGGCTTTTTTGTGAACTTTAAAACTAAATGTACCTAGGCAAATAAGCTAACAAATGAAAACTAAGACTTAATCTAAATTTACCTATATCTAATGTATAAGCCACTTGAATTTTAAAGTCTGAAAACTAATTAGGCTATTCCTAATTATGATCCAAAGACCACTTCAGTTTAAGACTACAGTGGTTCTATCTGATGCAAAGGACAAAAAACCAATGTGCAGGTAACCAAATTGGTTACTCCTGCACTAGAAGCACTTAATGAATGTAAATAAACTTAACACAAACAAGTTCCAAGCTAACAAGAACTTAAATCAAATTTTAGCAAACAATAGTTAAGAAACAAACTCCCTTGGTGCACAGTTAAGCATAAAGCTACTAATACTACTTAAATTGAAACTCAAAAAGTCAGCAGTGGTAACCTGAGTTTCCACTGCTGATGCAATTGACCAAGGATTCAAAACATAAGTGCAGGTTACCAAAGTGGTTTCCCTTGCACTAGACTCTATCAATAAGAGTGTGAGAACAATATTTAAGCACAATCTAAGTCTTAGAGGCTTAGATCCAATTTCTAGCAAGCTAAGAAAAGTGAAAAAGTGCCCTGGTGCTGAGGCTAAAAGAATAAGCCTCAAAATGCTTAAAAACTCAAACTAAACCTTCAAACCTTTTTAAAATTTGATCAAATATGAACATTCAACTGTCCAAAGTAAAAGTACCAAATATCTTTGACTTTTTGAGGTCAAATAAGACTAATCCAAACACTCCTTTACTGATATGACAGAATTTGATTGAGCTTATGAAATGAATACTAGCTTATAAAACTTTGATACCAGATAATACTTAGCTTAAAACAAGCTTAACAAACATGATTAAACAACTGAATAAGCCAGGAATCTAAGATCTATACTATGCTAATGATATTTTTTGGTTTTTATGATTTTTTTTAAAACAACAAGCTGAAATCAAGATCTATACTATATTGATTAAAGGTCGTGTTGTACGTGGTTTAACATTTTATTAAACGTTTTAAAGAAAAATTAGTGGGACGGATTTAAAATATTTACTAACGTGGTGTGACCCGAGACTTTGGCCGATTTTAAATAAAAGAAATAATGTTTTGTACTAGTTTTAAAAGAACTTGAGAATAGAGGGACTAGAATTGCCAAAGTATCAAAGATGTTTTCTATAAATAGGACACCAAATATCACTTATAACATTTTTATAAAATTAAAAAAAAAACTCTCATCCCTCTTTTGCTCCTTGTTAGACCGGCCAAGACACAAACACCACCACCACCACCACCACTTTAATTTTAAAATGCAATACAATCAATTTATACCATCTTAATACTTGTTGCAAAGCATAAATCCTACTATAGAAACCTCACATGCATTAAGTTTTGAAGAAGTTAGATTTTGGGTCAAGTTCTTATGATTTTAATCTTAAAGAGGTGTTTAGATTGGTTAGATTGTTGTTATTTTGGTGTTAGTTGGTTGAAAAAGGGTTTGGTTTGGTTTGTTTTTATTCGTCCGTACGGTTCAACAAGGGGGAAACCAAATCAATTTTTTATTCTAGCTTTATGAGTATTTTAGTTATGTTTTTGTGTTGATTAATTAGATGTTATTGCATGTATATGATTATTGCTAGATGATTCAAGTGCGAAAAGTATTGAAAGCGTTTTTTGTTATTAACTAAAGTTTGATGGTTTTGGTATAATTATATAGACTAGTTAAGCGTATTTTGATAGTCGAATTATGTCAAAAAAGTCATTTTATTGGGTTTTGGCTTGACTTTGTTTGACCAGAAAGTTTGACTTGACCGTGGCGTGTCGAGAAAATTTTAAAATCTATTTTAGGCTTTTGAAAATGATAAAGGATGTTCTAAGGTCCATTTTGATATAAGGTGAGCCTTGTAACTCCTAAAAACGAACGTTTTAAGGCCGAATCAAGTTTGATTATTTTTGGGGTAAAAAGTCAACTACGAAGTTTGACTTTTGAAAATCAAACTTGCGTATACTTTTGAATATAGCTTATAATGAGCAAATGGTTCGTAATGTTAGTTAAATTAAGATGAAATACTAAGTTGGGATTTATTATCCTTACTTTCGGCAAGCTTTCTAAAAATGGAAACTTTATGGAAAACGTTATAATATTGTTAAGTGCGTCAAAGTGAATTGTTTTGCGTCGCACTTGGAGATTTTAGTATATGATTGTATATACTTATAACAACCCAAGAATTTTCATCAAATGCAAAAACCTATTTTACTATTATCACAATTATACGGGGAAATTTTTCGCTTTATTACATTACTTGCATTGTCAATATCTCAGTATGTCATAACTAAAGTAGACAAGCTCACGCAACCTATCTATGGCCATTCTGTCTTCATATATGTCAAGCAAACATCACAATATGTCAAGTCAATATCATCATATCCTTATTACAAAGTACATTATTCCTATAATGTACCATTCGCAACGTTATATCAAAACGGGCTTTAAACCGTTATCGTATGCCTCTAAACCCTAATTTCATGAAGGGTTAACATCTAAAGTGAATGCACAAGCTACTAAAGCATATGTACAAGCAATATAAGATCTCATTTGAAATATAAGATCCCTTCAACTCAAAGTACAAATCTCTAAAAGCTCAATGTACAAGTCATTAAGCATGATCTCTAAAATAGCCGTTTTACCTCCGTTTTCATTCTAATTTCTTCACCATCACTTGTGTACAAGCTACTACACTCAATATACAATGTTTAAACCCTAATTATTCTATTCATAAACTTTCATACACATTTTTACTCTTAAAACCCTAATTCAAAACCCTAAACCCTAAAACCGAGCTAGTTTCTAAACCATGACTCGTTTCTTCATTTTTATCCATTGTAAACCTAAACCAATACTTAAATAAGTTATAATAACATAAATTACAACATTCTCAATCATAATCCATTATCATTTCATCATTCTACTTAATTGTGATTTTGACCCGTTTACTCATTTTCTACCCGTTTTAACCCAAACCACCTATCAAATTTTAATTATAAACCTTAATATATGTCTTAGGATCAGTAACCTATCATTCCTAATCAAATGTATACGAAATCCAAGCTTGAAAACCCTAATTAAGCCCTAATGAACCCGAAACCAAGTTTCTTTCATTTTAACCCATTCTAAAGTTCTATATTGCAAACAAGCACCTTGATGACCATGCTACTTCATCCCTAAGCAGCTTACAAGCACCTCCCCTAAATATCTAATCCATTTCTTGGTATAAAAATGAGCCACATCACCTCTTTTCTTCTTTATTAAGCCGCGGCATCACAAGGGCCATCCAACACCACAAAGCTACTTCCTAGCTTCTACAAATCATACACTAGCTTCTCCACATCCCTACCTAGCTTGTAAACATGTCCCATATCAGATCCTAAGGCTTCCTTAACCTCCTGATCTCAAACTAGTATAAAATAGGACCCATACATGCTTCATTTTTATTCATCCGACGGGGGGGGGGGGGGGGGGGGGGGGGGGGGGGGGGGGGGGGGGGGGGGGGGGGGCACCCCCCCCCACTTCCTAGGCAGCAATCCTTTGCTCCCTTATGATCCTAGGATCATTAAAGAAGTTCAATAAGTAAAGCCTTGAAGAATTGAAGCCCCGAAATAAAGATACAAGGCGTACGAGTGGAAATACTACCCAAAATGACCCGTTTCTACCATTTTTGATCATTGAAGCTCAAACCCAGGTTTTGAATGTTCTACTTATGCTACTATACCCTTATAATGTTCATATGATCCTAAATATACTCTTGTTAAAGTTTCATAACTTAATTCATGCTCATTTTCCGTTTTGATCCAAAACCGTACACCCGAAACCCTAATTTCGTGTTTTTCTTAAAACTAAATGTCATAATGGTTAAATATTGTTATAATCTATCCTAGCATCCTTAAATAATGTTAAAATAACCACTTTATTGATTAATGAAGGAATTTGAACTTAAAACCCGCGTGTTTACATTTTGAAACCCTAATTTGACCCGTTTTGCTTCCTAGCTTAACGAATCGTTATTTTAAACTTGTGTTGTGTTAAAACCTCATATTTTAGTTTATTATAACTTATAAATGTCTATTGAAATGTTAAACTAAGCTTGCATGGCAATTTGGACATGTTTTGTAATTATAATCCATGCAAGGGGTATATATCGTAACTTTCTGAAATTAATAACTAGAAGGGCTGAATATGTCATTTTATCAAAGTTATAACTATAGGGGTCTATTATGTCACTTTTCAAAGTCCAAGGTTTACTTGGTATATCTTTCAAAGTTGAAGGACCAAAGTCGTAAAAATGCAAACTCCAAGGGCCTATTTGCAATTTTTCAAACCCCAGGGTCTAAAATGTAACATTTTGAAAAAGTATAAAAACACATTCAAAACATTACCAGACATAACTTTAATTAACGCTTGACGTGCTTAACATTTCCAGATATGGATTAAAACGCTTAAAACCGATTATATCATATCACAATACTAGGGAGCTTCATATTAAGGAGTTTCATCTTGGTATTACGTTCTGACTGAGTTGTTGGGTTTACGATTTAAAGTGCCCTAGCTCCTCAAACATTTACTGAATGACTTCTGAATTATGATGGCCCGAACAGTGATACAATAATTCTAAACTCTTCAATCAAACTCATAACTCTTAAACCAAAGTTCTAAAGTACAATCTTCCTAAGACTTGACATATTCTACTCAGGTTATGTGACGTGGCTGTTTATTATTATTTTACTATATCAACCATCCCCGGTTAAGATTGTAATAAGGTCGTCAGCTTTCATTTCAGAATAATTACTACATCTACCTATCAGGTGAAGTTCATAACCTTGCCTTTACTTATTTACATGTTTTATAAACCCGCGAGGGGGATACATGCTTGTTACAAACTCTTTTACATACTCGTTTATCTTATAACAATGTGATTACTTTTCAAAGACTTATACATGCTTAAACCAGGAATACAAGTGTTTTTACAAGTTATATGCTATCCTAATATACTATTACAGCTACTGTCTAAGTTACATTATGCCAAAAGTCCCTCATTATCATGGACCATTAATCAGTTTCGGGTGAACGCAAATATTGTGGATAGATCTATCGGGATTGACGAATCCTGTTTGTGTTAGCCGGATAGGTAACCAAACACACTATATTTGAATTTCATATGTATATGGCAATTACCTACACCGAGGGCCTGTAATCTCTTTATAATAATCATATCAATTGGTTATATATATACACTAATCAGTTTGTTACCATGATCCCCCCCCCGCTAGACCGGAAGACTATACTATACCAGACAAGACCAAACAAACCAAATAAGGCAATAACGGGATAATACATTGTTACTATGATAATTGTATTCGTTGCAATTATTACTAATAACGGGTGTATAATAACAATATCATTTTACATAATAATTGTGTTTAAACTAATTATTACACTATGACTTGAATTCAAACTATGTATCAACTATGAATTTCACTCAAACCTTTGTGTTGACTTTTTAGCTGTTTTTATCTCAGGTAATTGAGCAAGTTGCGGCACGAGTGGCATGGACTCAAAGATGGTTGAACTGTTATCATTCAAACTTAATGTTTTAGATTTTGGGACCTGCATTTTGTAAAAACTCTGATTATAATGAAATTAATACTAAATTTTTCCAACAACTTCTGCTTTAAAGAGTTTGTTTTTCTATGATTATGATTGTTGTATCCATGAGTAAAACCCAGATTAATATTCCGCAGCTTATATTGTAAAAATAGGTGTTTACAATACGTAATAATGTTTATGTATAATATATATATATATATATATATATATATATATATATATATATATATATATATATATATATATATATATATATATATATATATATATATATGTGTGTGTGTGTGTGTGTGTGTGTGTGTGTGTGTGTGCAAGTATGCATTATATGAAATATTATACTTTTAGTCACGTACCACCATATATGTATTATATAGGTTGCGGTTAAGACGTGAAGCAAGTTATGTTTGCTGAATTGATTGATTTGGATCTTTTGATTAAGGTGAGTTCGTAGCCTCGCTTTTGAACTGTTTTAATTGTTTTTAAACCCGCGATTGGGATATACATTTGTTTTATAAATCAAACACATATGATTGTATGGTATGTTGGACCCGATTATGAGATTGTTTCCGCATAAGGTATTGTTGAAGTCCCTTATTTCATGAACCGTTAATTGCCTTGTGATGTGAACGTTAATGCATTAAATAGATCTATTGGGTTTGACAGCCCTGTCTGGGGTATGAATCTGACGGTGAACACCCTGTCAAACAAACATTTTGTATTTAGAAGATAGTAGGTATATGACACTAATACCTTGTTTTGATTGTTAACATTCGGTGTCATGAGCTTATTGCGTGAAAGAAAAGAAGTTTCTATACATTGCATTCGTTGATTTGTTTTCCCGAGAACTAATTATGTGTTCAAAGATAATTGCTTACTGATAACTTAAAACTCTATGAATTTCACTCAACTTTGTTGTTGATGTTTTAAACATGTTTTATCCTAGGTAACCAAGGTTGAAGGCAACGATGGCGTGGAGGTGTCGTGCGTGTAATTGATTTTTTGGAGAGACTACTTGTGTGTTCCGGTCTTTCAAAAACAATGTCTTAAGTTGTGTTAAAACAATGTCTTTTAATTGAAACAATTGTCTTTCAATGATTGTAATAGACGGTGGTTACGATTCTGTGGGGACCTAAACGCGTTTTATCTCTGATTGATAATGGAACACATGTTTGATAAACGTCTTATTTGGGTCGTTTTTTATTATCTTGGTAAATGGTGCTATTTAGTAACATCCAAATGCTAATTCCGCTGCGCAATCCAATGTATGTTGGGTGAGGTGTTACAGAGTGGTATCAAGAGCCTAAGGTTATAGAGAATTAGGTCGAGTCTTTTTGAAAAACTAAACTATAACGCTTCTACACGCATGTTGAGACTCCTCGTTGCCATTGGTTACCTATAGAAGGAAAAGGTAAATTTGTTGATTGTTACGTATGGATATATTCTTACGTATGTGTTATATGTATAAATAGTTAAGTATGGATAAATTTATGTATGTGTTGGATGCATGAATTGTTATGTATTGGTGCATTTATGCATGTGTTGTGTGCATAGAATGTCATGTGATTATATGATAACTATCATTATATATGTTTGAAATATAATTGAGATATATTCGGATTGAAAAGGTCGCGAATTGTGAATTTTTGTTTGTCGCGCTTTGATGCTAACTGTAATCTTGATAATAGTGTTCCAATAATAATAAGAAGTGATACGTTATTAAGTAAGTATTGTATGATATTTCTAGATTATCATAGTGAATGAAATTCCTCCCGATCACGTGGATGGTGTACTTGTTGTTGAGCTGAATCAACACGATGATGTTCCTGTTGTTCCTGAGCCTGTCTTAGTAGATGAAGACGAGGACCAGGAAGAAGACAAATTTGAGGAAGAAGAAGATATGGAAGTGGACATCAAGGAAGATGAGAATGAGCATGAGTTGACTTATCCTTATGAAGAGGTGGATCCTTTTAACCATTCGCCACCTGCTTCTGAGTCAGAGCCTGAGGATGTGAATGAGGTTGAGAACCCAATTGAGTCCGAGGATGAGACTGTTCCTGCTAGCATCCATGAGGTAGGTGAATCATCTACTGCTCCTTTTCTTCATGAGGACAGTAATGGTCTATTGCCTGGTCTCATGAGGAGGGACATTAACTCTTTGTTTGGTCAGATGGCTTATGTTTTAAGACGATTGTGTGGCCGCGAGACGGCGCATGCATTGGTCAAGAAGAAAGGAAAAGCAAAGGATAAGTATTATGGTAAGTTGATTTTGGACTTGGGTAATGAAGTGCGTTCTAGTGTGGATCAAGGAACGACCGCAATGGAAAAGCTAGTTGAAAAGCCTGGTAATACGGAAGATAGGGTTGAGTGTAAGAAGTTAAAGAAGGAACTGGAAGAAGCAAGGTTTAGCAACACATTTCTTCGTATGCAGAACGAACGAGTCGAGAGTGATCTCTATTGGACTAGAGTTCGAGCTCATGAGTTCTATCAAGAGATGATCCGTAGAGGATTTATGTTTGAAGAAAGACTGAATGAAGCTATCAATGTTCCGGTTAAAGATAAGAAGAGTCCATCATCTGTGCCACAAGGATCTCCTCGTGATTCTTAGTAGTTTGGTTTCAATTGTAGTATATTTATTGTGTAATCACTAAAACTGAATCCTTAGTTAGTAGACTTGATGCTATAGGTTGTAACGATTTGTATCATTTCATGAAACAATGCAACTATGTATTAACTCTTTTGTGATGAATAATGAATGACTATCTTTTGATTACTACTTGATGTTGTGTGACTGTGATTGTGATTGATTTGTCATTGTACCATGTTATGAGTATATCATGTTATGAATACTTATCAGATTTTTTTCTATGTGACGTGACAGAATCATGCCTCCAAAGTGTGCACCTTTGACTCAAGCTGCCATTTGTCGAATGATCAAGAAAAGGGTCGATGCCGGTATTGCTGCTGAGCGGGCTAGACATGCAAATGCTGGAAATGATGCTAGAGGGTCTGGACCATTTAGGGGTCAAGATGCCACACCTGTTGTTCGTGAGTGCAGTTTTGCTTTATGAAGTGAAATCTTACTATTTTTCACGGTACTAAAGGAGCTGTCGAATTACGAAGATGGTTCAAGAAAACTGTTAATACAAATAAACCAGAAAAAACGTTTATTTCTATTTCGCGATCTTCGTTGTTTTATTGATGACAAAATTTGAAGTAACATTATGCTAAAACCTTCTCTAAAAGTTAAGCACTTAGTTTTTACAAAATGGAAACAGACGAAGTAAGTGAACGGTATATTACACCATGCTTCGTGAATGGCTTGGATGCATACGATGGTGAGATCAATTTGGCATTTGATGAAAACTTAATATCAAATGAATTTATGGTAAAGCTATGTTTGGATTATAAGGTTAAGAAAAGAAACAAGGTATTGAAAAAAGAACTAATTGTTGCCTTGAGGGGAGAGCTTTACTTTGTCAAATTCATCATCAATCCAAAGGAAGACGATGTGGAACCAGGAGTTATTGTGGGAAGATCGTTCATGAGGCTAGTTAATGGAATTGTTGACTTCGGTAGGGGTGATCACACTGTTTATCCTGAACAGGATCCATTCAAAGATGATTCAGAGAAGAAAGAAAAGAGTATGGATGATTGGGATCAGTTACTTGATTTCAACTTTGATGATATACCACAGTTTGATAGAGAAGAACTTCTACTGTTTGTATGTAAAATGGGGAAAAGTAGCCACAATAAGAAGAGAGAAATGGAAAATCTTAACTTGTTCTACCAAGATATCAGACCATCTTTGTCAACTGGTAGGCATTTGACTCAAGAAGAGGCAGAAAAGGAAGCGTTGGCACTAAGAATTAGCCAGAGGTTTGCTTTGTTAGAGGAAATAAGGCCAGTACTTGAGACAATGGCTTATAATGACAAGTACAAGAAAGTGCTCGATGAGATTTGGAAGGACAAAGTGGAATTAGATGGAATGATTACGGAAGAAGAGGAAGAAGTAATAAAAAAGGTCAAAGGTGAGGCGTTGAAAGAGAAAGACGACCTTGGAGTATTTATATTTCCTATCAGACTTGAGGGCAAGATCAACGAAAATGTATTGGATGACATTAGGTCGGATATCAATACCATGCCTTACCGTATTTATGAGAAGTTAGGAAGAGAAGAGATAAAAAAGGTCAACAGATTGATCATAATGATTAATCATACCCAGGCAGAAGCTATGGGAATACTTATGAATGTTCTTTGTCAGGTGGGGGTCACCACCCTAATTGCTAAATTTTTGATTTTGGATATACCAATCGACCGAGACGCACCAATAGTAGTTGGTCGGGAATTCCTATATACAATTTGTGGCATAGTTAATACCCCAGAAATACTTTTCTCAACTTTTGATGGAATTTTCCATCAAACTTTCCATGTCGCAAGATCCGATGTTCTGAGAACCGCAGAGAGCGATAACGATGACGAAGAAGAGTATGAGATTAAGATAAACAAGTTTGAAGCACCAATGTATGGTCCGAAACCGGCAGCATATCTGAATTATAAAGATCCAGCTAAACGATCGTTAGCTCTACAAGCAGTCATTAACCCATTCTGGAAGATTAGTGTCTGGAAAAAGGCTGTTAGTTTCCTTGGTTCACTACTTGTACCGTTGCAACATGTTGACTGGAAACCTGATTACAAGGGTTGTTATACTAATAAAGGGGAAGCAAAAGGACAGTGGCGTACTGAGATAAGGTTGACTGACCCATATGGGAATATTTATATGCAGGCGTTCACAACAAAGAAGACAAGTTGGAAATTGTCAAAATATCATAAGTTGAGTGACATTATGTCACCCAACTGGTTTATTGAGTGAAGTGTTGGACTGAGTGGGAATAAAGGAGGGAAATTTATTTACTCCTAAACTATTTTTACTTTTTCTTGTTGAGTTGAAAATAAAAATCATTTGTATAAATCCATAAGGGATTACACTTGATGTATGGGCATTAGTCCGATAAAAAGAATGTTTAAAAGTTGAGTTTTGATGGATTAAAATAAATTTATGTTTATGTTAGTATTTGCATTTAAGTTATTAAAAATATAAAGATTATATATGTATTTAAAAAATAATTAAATAATTAAAAATAAAAATAGAAAGAGAAAGTACGCCGCACTTTTATGAAGTGCGTCGCACTTTGTGGCAGTTTTTCATATATAAAACTTACAAAACAAGATTTTACACTATAAAACTCACACACTCACCAAAACCGTCAGGTTTCACACAAAAATAAGGAAAATTTTCAAAAGATCAATCCATTAAGTCTTTAATCATGCCTAGGGTATGTTAATATCATTCCTTTAATTTATTTATTGTCAATTTATTCAATTTCTTGTTCATTAGGGTTGTTTATAATTAGATTAGGGGAAATCAAATCCATGTTTGGTATGAACAATTAACCCATCGAATTATGATATTTAGGAGTTATTGATCAAATGCATGTTGAAATATTGATAAATCTAAAAGTACTGTTCATATTATAAATTTATCTTTAAAATAAATTGTTGAAAATTTATAAAGAAATTCAATATTATTTTACCAGCCCAGAAAGTACGTCGATTTTAGGATAAAACTGTCGCACATTGCCAATTTTCCAGGAAGTGCGCCCCACATTTTACACCTGAAAGTCACAGAATGTTTGCAAACCATCTAAACCTTGACCCATTGATGCTAATTGTTTTCTAACATTACTATATACTTTATTGTTGATTGTTTTTTATGTGTAGACTATGGGAGGAAACGATGATGAGGCTGGATCATCAAGACCCAAACGCTCTAGATAATTCGAAACCGTAAAGGAAGTATTGCTTCTGCAAGTTCATCATGAATTTTTGCTACGGGAAGGTTGTAACAAAGATGCGAAGTCTAGGTATAACACCAAATTAGCCCACTTGCTCCCTAGACATGTTTACTCGCCATGTATCATGAATTGGAATATACTAAATAGAATGGGGTGTGATGGAGAAATCGATGAAATGTTAAGGATTAAGTTGCGTGAGGCTGGATATAATGAAGAAATATTCACTTCTGTGGCGTGGATTAGAGCTTTTAACATCAAGAAACCAATTTATGTAGAGCTTTGCCACGAGTTTTATTCAACCTATGAATTTGATAAAGTTTGTGCTGATGATGAATTGAAAACCAAGAAGATCATCAAGTTTAGACTTGGTGGTCATGCTCACAGTTTGACCTTATTGGAATTTGCTCGAAGATTGGGACTATATCATGATGATGAGCTTGATGAGGAAGGCTTTGATGTTTACTTTCAAGGAGGGATGCGTAGTAATGAGCATTTTAACGCTCAAGAGTATTGGTTGAGCATCAGTCAAAAGAATAACCTTAGTTTTTCAAGGAGTCATGCTTCCACTATCTGGAACTCAGTTTTGAGGGTGGTGCACAAAATGATAACTTATGGCTTGTGTCATAGGACTACTGGGTATGACAAGATTCAGAAAAATGATCTTTGGCTATTGAGTATGTTTGATGCTGGACACCAAAATGAGTATGCAAATGTTGCTTGGTTAAAAGGAGCTGGTACTCGTTAGATTTACTGTGGATAGTTTATCATAAAGCTTGCTAAGAAGGCGAGGGTATTGAGTGATGCTATGCTAAGGAGTTTGAGTGCTCTGATTTATTGAAAAGATTTAGATACGACTACACTAAGAGAGTTGATCGACTCTGAGGGTAGGCTAATTCCTGAGGATCCACAGCCGGGTGTACCGAGAGTTGCTATTCCTAGACCTCCGAGAGCATCGATGCAGGACTTGTATGATAGGATTGGTAGTATAGAGATACGTTAGGGGGCGATTGAGAGGATGGCTTATACGCAGTCTTATCACTAGGACAGGTATGCTAGAGCATTTAAGCACATGGTTGGGGTTTATTGTGTTCCACTGCAAGGAGCCTATAACCCACCTGGTTATGCTTAGCCACAATATGATCAGTATTATCAGCAGTACACACCTCAGCCACTACAGTATCAGCAGCAGCAAGATGATGAGGATGATGAGTAGTGTCGAGATGACACGAGTGGTTGTGTGACCGCATGTTTTGGGTCACGAATGTTTTAAAACAAATTCTTTAAAAATATTATTATTATTACTATGGTGTGTAAAATGCCTCTGTTGGCATCTAAAACAATATTTTAGTACTTTATACTATTAATTAATTAGGAATATTATTATTTGTGTGTGCTATGCAGTATTTATATTTGTAACAGGAAAAGAAAAAAAAGGGGGCGCAAGACGAAATTACGTGAAGCAAAGATTCAGGAAAATCAATCATAATTGAGAAGTATTATTTTACTTTCCCATTTTATCTTTCTCTATAATATTTCACATTAGGGATAATGCTCATATTAAGTATGGGGGGAGATAAACTAGAAAAGTTAAGAAAAAGTTAAATGAAAATTTTTGAAAAATTACATTTTTATGATCACATACAAGCAATCTGACTCTGGATTGATAACATTACTAGCATATTTATACCACCCAAAAGAAAATTGTGAGGATTAGATCTTAAGAATTCAGGTATCCATCTTTGATACCTAAGATAATTTTATCTTTAGCTTTCTCGAGTAAAGGTTTAAATGCAATTGCAAGTGTCTCATCCGTCGTTACGGTTGTGTATTTGTAGTTTGTCGCCTTTTCTGGAGCATTGGTAACGATTTAAAATTATATGAGTGTGCCAGTGATTTGTTAATTCTAGAACTTGTGCTTAAAATATTTATGAGACCGCAGTAGGAACACGTTCGTGTGTTATAAATATTTTACTGATTAAGAGGTGATAAAAATATAAATATAAGTAACCAATAATTTTGTTCAAAAAGTCTTTAATTGAATTATCTGAAATTTTATCTGTACGAATTGAAGAGCATAAATGTTGGTATCGCTATTATAATAAAGTGTGAAGGTTCCAAACTTCTAAGTTCGTTTGAAGTAGTGTGCTTATCTTAAGTATGGGGGAAAGCAAGTTTCTCCCAAGATAAAGTGAAATAAAATAAGACAAAATATGTGATCTGAAAAGAAAAAAAAGTGATGAAGTGAAGGAATAGTTGGTTATATCATGGATAATAAGGATTATGATTTTATTATTTTCACTAAATAAATTACCTCTTTTGATGTTTATGTTTGGTGCTTACACCATGTCGGTGAAGTTTAGTTTTCTATACAAGCCTATGGTAATTTAAACATTTCATGACTGCGTGTATGAGTGACTTCCATTTACTATCCATTTTTACTAAACTGAGCGAGTGTGAAAACAATCTTTAAAAAATTCATGAGTTGCTTTGTCGCGTTATCTATGCTTGTGATCATTAATCTGTTTTATTAAAACGAAATGCTTTTGCTTTGATTGCTTAAGGGAAAGAAATAAGCTAAGTATAGGGGATTTGATAACACTCTAAATATACATAAAATATCCCTCACAAATATGTGAAATATATATGTTAACGCATGAAATATTGCAAGTTTAGTTGTTTGTTGGTACGATAATTGTTTCAGGACCAAGAATGACGAGAAGGACCAATAGTGTTAAAGAAATCTGTTAAATACACTAACGGTGGTTAAAGGAAGAATCTAGAAGGGAAATAAATGAAGAATTAATGAATAGAGCCCAAGTGCGGCGCACTTTCCCCAAGTGAAGCATACTTCATGGCGGGTTAAATGCAATTAAATTAAATGACGAAGTACGGCGCACGATTTTATTTGTGCGACGCACTTCTCCTGCAGTTACAAGGAAATGATTATGATTGATATAAATGATTAACCTTCCAAATTACCTTAACACCAACTGATACCCTAAACTTGTGCTATAAATAGGGTATGAAATTCAGAGGTTAATCATCCCATTTTTCTTACAATCATCTCTCAATAATCATTAGAAGTCTTAGGGAAGTTTTTCTAGCAAGAAGGAAGTTGATCATGGGGAAACTTGAAGTATTCTATTAATATTCATAGTTTCCAGGTTGTAATCACGCTGGAGGTATGAAATTCAGGCCAAAGGCGGTGGAGGAGTAGTTTTGCTAGTAGAAATTCCAGTAAACTAGTGTTTGGATCAAGAAAGTTCTTTTAATAAACCATACCATTTACTTGTGGAATTGGTATAAACATGTTATCCTTATTGAAAATAATATTTTCTAAATCTATGATGCTTTTTATGTGTTTTGTTGCTATGAACATGGAGTAGTAAATTATATTTATTTGGGCTATCATGATCAATGTTATGAACAAGTTTTAACATAATGCTTATGAATGTGATGATAATGAATTCGATGTTTAAATATTCGGTAACTTGTTGATGTTTGATTATTCATATTTGTTGGAGATAGGTTAAAAGATTCCACCAATATGTCTATATTTCGCATTGTTTGTCTATGGCAATTCGATACTAGTTTTGAAAGAATTAACTAGTGAAATGTTTACAACCCGGAAATGAAGATGTTTAACACTTGATCATATGTCTAACGAACTTGATTAAGGGAAATTATCATTATCATATTCATACTTGAATCAATCTTAATGCATTTTATATATTGAAGATTAAGGGCCGAAAGGATTCTCTAATATATGAAATAGTTAATTGTGTTAATGATTATCCATCTTTTATGCTTAAATTCATGTTGCTTGATTGTTTGCTTGTTCATGATCATTTCTCTAAGTCCAAATAAATATTACTTTTAATCTTGAAATACTTTGAAATCTTTAGATCATGACAGTCTATAAGATAACCCTTTTCGTAATACAATCGACCCCTTCAAGAATTACCGATCCAATAGAACGACCTGGTCTTACCCTTAACCTATACTATAAACAGGGGTTTATACTTTACATGTGTGTTAGTTGAAAATCGGATAAAACTAGAACTATAAATTTAAATATTTTATAACACATCAGAACTGGTACTAAACTAGGGGTTCCTGATGAGAAAAAGATTACAGAAGAAAAGTTATTCTTTAGTGGGGATCTGAACAAGAATGTGAATACTCAGAAGAAGACCAAAGTGAGAAAGAAGAAATTGATTGGATTGATTCTGAGGAAGATGATGAGAAGAAAGATGATACTGATGGTGATAAAAGTATCGATCTTGAAATGACTGATGATGAAGAAACTGATGATGAGGTCTTACAAGGTGAAGAACAAGTAAATGACGATGAAGATGAAGAGATGAAAAATGTTGATGTTGAATATTCTAGAAAAGGTGATGCAGATACTTTTGATGTGGCCAAAGAAGATGTTTAAAAGACTTAAGAAGTTAAGGATGATGCCAAGAAAGCTGAACTTCCTCCAACAAGTTCCAGCTTATCTGTCTCTTCATGTTTTGTTGATCAAATTTTTAAAATTTCTTCTAATACTTATTTAATTGGTATTGTTAAGGATACCACGGATGCAGAGATCAGCTCGTTACTGGATATTAAGATCCAATCTGAAGTTCCACATATCTAGTCTCCATCCGTGCTTAGAATACCTGTGTTTGTGATTTTTGAGCCCTCGGTCCTTAAACCAGTACAAGAATCTCCTTCAGTAACACCTATAACATCTCTTTCTCCTTTATCTATCTCCACCATACCACCTGTACCTCAACAAACAACAACACCAATCCTGTCACCCCTAATTACAACTGATGCTCCAACCATCATCATTGTTGTCCCTGAATCCGATGAACTCACCGTTGTTCAGCTAAGAGTTGCAAAAATAGAAAAAGATTTGTCTGAGCTGAAAAATATTAATCACTCTGTTGAAGCTCTTTCTACTCTCAAGTCCCAAGTTCTAACTGTTGTGGTTAATTATCTTGGATCCAAATTTGGTGACGTTCTTCAAAAGGAACTGCAGAAACACACGGCAGATCTCATTCAGAAACACTTTGTGAAGCTAACTCCTAAGTTAACCAAGTTTTAGACACCAATAGTTGACCTTGAACAAGAATTTGAGAAGAGTCCTTCAGAGATTCGCAAGATCAAGAGAGAACAAGCTGAGAAGCAAAAGATGTCGCAGTATACAATTAAGTCTACAGACAACGCAGCACTAAAAGAGTTTGATCAGAAAAGTGCTCTCTACCAAACCATGCATGCAAACAAGTCTTTCAATATAAATCCTGCTAATCATAGATTATACCATGCTCTCATGAAAGCTTTGATAGAGGATGAAAATTCCATGGATAAAGGAGTTGCTAACACAGTTAAAGACCACAAAATAAAGTATGATAATGATGATGAAGACTCCATTTTTTTTTTTTTTTATTTTTCGTTTTTTTTTTTTTTTTTTTTTATTTTTTTTTTTTTTTTGTTTTTTTTTTTTTTTTTTTTTTTTTATTTTTTTATTTTTTTTTTTTTATTTTTTTTTTTTTTTTTTTTTGTTTTTTTTTTTTTTTTTTGTTTTTTTTCTTTTTTTTGTTTTTTTTTTTTTTTTTTTTTTTTTTTTTTTTTTTTTTTTTTTATTTTTTTTTTTTTTTTTTTTGTTTTTTTTTTTTTTTTTTTTTTTTTTTTTTTTTTTTTTTTTTTTTTATTTTTTTTTAGCTGGACCAAACCAGGGTAAGAAGATAAAGAGGAGAAGAACCAAAGAGTCAGAGCCTTCCAAGAAACCATCCACCGGCAAGGAAATCCCTAAAGGTAAAGCTCCATCTAAAGGCTCTAAAACTGGTAAGTCTGCTTCTACAAAGGAACCGGTTGAAGAACCTATTGCTGAGGTGGTAATGGATTATGCAGGTGAAGATGTGGTTCGCGATGATGATCAACCATAAGATACTTCTGAACCGAAGACAGCCAAGACTCCAAACCCAGATTGGTTCAAGCAACCTCCAATGCCTCCTACTCCTGATCCAGAATGAAACAAGCGTCAGGTTGTACTTGATCAACCCGAATAGCCTTGGTTCAATCAAATGGTCTCTGCTATAAAAGATCCTATCACTTTCAATCATCTAATAGCCACTATGATTGACTTCTCTAAGTATGTGTTGAATTGACTCAAGATTGATAATCTTACTCAAGATATCTTATTAGGACCTACCTTCGATCTGTTAAAAGGCACATGTACTAGCAGCATCAAACTTGAGTATAACTTCAAAGAGTGTTACAATGCATTGACAAACAAACTTGATTGGAATAATCCAGAAGGATATCGTTACCCCTTTGACTTGTCCAAGCCTCTTCCACTGCAAGGTCGACCAGGCCATCTCACTGTTGCTGCCGATTACTTCTTCAACAATGATTTGGAGTATCTGAAATCTTCTAATCTGGAGAAAACATATACTACGTCTATCACGAAGATAAAATCTGCTCGGTATGAGATAAATGGAATTGAAGACATGGTCCCTACACTTTCGAGTACCATCAAACATGCATATGAGAAAGATGTTGAAAAGGAAATCAAACATTGGGGCGAAAGGCGTAAGCTTTGGTATCGATCTCAGGTAAACAAATTTTCTAAGCATAATGTCTATTCTACTCAAAAAATTATTGATGTGGAGAGTGTTAGTGTCAAGAAACTGCATGGATATGGTCACTTGGAAGAGATTGTAGTAAAAAGAGCTAATCATCAGCTATACAAGTTTAAAGAAGGTGACTTTGTGGATCTACACTTGAAGGACATTGAAGACATGATGCTTCTTGTTGTTTAACACAAGCTATTTCATCTCAATGAAAGTGACATTGTTGACTTTATTTTGGCTCTTCATATGTTCATAAGAAGTCTCGTCATCAAAAAGCGTGTCGAGGAATTATAGCTTGGTGTAGAGAGTTACTAGAAGAAAGTTAACATCACTGCACCTCAGAAGACCTTTCCAAAAATAGAATTCAAAGAACTCTCCACTCCATCATACAAACCACCAGGGTAATCTATGAAAGATCTAAACAAACAGAAAAGAGTAATGCGGGTTGATGAGCTGTACAAGTTCTTGGACGAGACACTCAAGAAAGTTCTTATCCTTTGACGTTTGTAAAGCCCATTAGGGTTTCCTTGGTGTATAAGAGGAACCCTAAGGCACAATGTTTTAAAGTACGTTTTGAGTAATATCAATAGAAGCATAGAGCTTAATAGCAATTTAGAAATATCGTTTCTTCTTAATTCTTGTGTTAAGATTCCGCATTAACACTTGATATTCATAGTCAGTGTCTCTCATATAGTTGATTTGGATTTATCCAAGTTATCTATAGTCTTACAAAGGCTAGTCAGATCCTATACCAAGGGAATAGTACTGACAGAGATGGAGCTAGTACTGGAATAAACCCAACAAGGTACTTGTCATGAAGTCTCGGTAAGCACTGAAGGGGTTGATGAATTAAAAAGAACAGTTAGGCAAAATCCAGGACAATACATAAACTGTTAGAAACACTAAGCTGTTGTCTGGTATTGAAGACAGTCGTCATGGACCCAGTGATGCAATGCACAACCCTTCTGAGCCACTCAAGGTCTCTCAAAAGATTCTTGTTTCATTTCTCACGGAGATTAAACACATTTCTATCAACTTTCTCTCTCCGAGTTAGTTGGTATTGAAAAGCTGGCAGTCTGCTCCAGCCTTCGATTACTAAAAAACCAAAGTGCACTATCGAGTCTAGAGCCATAAAAGAGATCATACTTAAATCTCATTAGGACACTTATCTAAAATATTCTTGATAATTCATACAATGTGAAAACAAGAAATATATCAAGAGTCCTACGCATTATCCTTATGATTTTGCCAGAACATCAGAGTGATACCTAAAAAGTATTCACAATGAAGATGGAAATCCTTCAAGAGCCAACATTAAACAAGCTCTGCGGTAGGTGACTTATAAGATCCTAAACGGATCAAACTTGTGATACTGGATATCGATTCGGTCCAGCTTATGAATTGACGGATGAATTTTGAAATAGATAAAACTGTTGCTGTGTTATAAAAACCGTTTGCATCTTAATATGCCGACTGATTTTCTAAATCAATTTTCAATCTTATGTCCATGGGAAGCCTCACAAGGGTATCTGGATATAGGAAAGCTAAACATGAATTGATGACTTAATAGGGAAGATAGTAACTTACCGGTTTACTCTTACCGTGTTTTTTGCTTTGAGACGCTCTGGTAATAAGAACAGTTAGTGCAGCTGCGAAACCCTGTCAAGAAGATTCTTCGAAATTCTACCTGATCACAAGTAGTATTTATACTAATTAATGGGGAACCGTGGTTGTTACAACCGTATTCAACGAAGTGATAAAGCTACTGTCATCAAAATATGTTGTTTATCACTAACCCATTCATGCAGATTTCCTGACGATGGCAGCAGTTACCCGATGACAAGTCGAAGTCAAAACCTCATGCTCATACTCGACCGACATACGTAAAGACATCATGAAAGCTCAAGTACACGTTTCAAGACTTCTGCTACTCTGATACCATACGTCTTTCTTGAAGTGACAAAGTATTAAAGTGATACCGGATGTCCTCCATAAAGTGACGAAGTGTTAAAGTTAACGAATTTTAAGAAAGATGGTTACACTCGCTTTCAACATCAAGAACAGTATGAGCATGTCGGTCCAGAAGTTACAAGATCACAAGAAGGCAAAGATTACAAGATGGCGAAAAGAGATTCTGCTTGGTTGATGATCTAAAGAACCTCAAAGATCACATACAAGTCAAGAAAAAGATACAAGCTAAAGCCTAAAAGTCTAAAGATTGCTACATCAAGATTCACAAGATAAAGATTAAGATAACAAGACTACGAGCTAAAGATTGAAGACATTCATAGAATGTAAAACTTAAGTTTTTTTGTAAATTGGAGTGACCTCCCTTAGGGGGAGATTGTTAGAAATTGAGAAAAGACTCGGTCACTTCCAAAAGTGTAATAGTATAGCTTGTAGCGTAATCTTTGGAAACTTACCAAGCTAACCGGGTCAACATAAGTCATCCTTATGTGATCGGCTTTATTGTAGGTATAAATACCCTTCTCCATGCCTTGGAGAGGGTTGGTTGTTCATTTGGTTATTCACATCATAATACATTTTCCTTTCCTTTCTCTCTCTAAGTGATGCAACCTACTTTCTCTCTCTAAACTTTCTATCTTGTTTATTGTTAAGTGATTTGATATATCTACAATTATGACAGTAGTAATGAATTGGCTAGGCTAGCATGTTTTTCTCCCTGATTACTTCTATCAATTTACTTTCTCGCAGTTTACTTTCCTATTATCTTACAAATCATTCTTAAACTATTTTTAATACGTGACAATTCAAATTAAAACTAATTAAAACTTAGCTCTTGGGATGACCTCGGATTTACCATCTCTACACTACTCATGATCGGGTTCTCTGCCCGTTAGTACGTTTGTCAGGTGAATCGAGTATTATAAATTTAAAACTTGGTAAATAAATATTTAAAATAAAATACGCATGAACATGCCATGTTCTAAAGTCTACAATACTACATGCACACTTAATATTTTGGTGATTTTTGTAATATGGATGAAAATGAAATATCAAGCTTAAACCACGCCAAGTAATAATAAAAGGTAAATATTCATTCGGCAAACATTGATTCTAGTTTAGTTAAGAAAAACATGTCAAAATTTTAAAATTGGCACCATTTTTCAAATAAAACTAGAAAATCGGAATCAAATATTAGTCAAGTGATAATTCTACTCTCACCTCCCCCACTTAATTTGTACAATGTCCCTATTGTACAGTAAGGAATTGAAATATAATGCAAAAGAGTAGAATTAGAACAAGAAACTCCCATGGATTTTGCTTGATATGATGAAGAGACAACATGCTCTAAGCCATGCTTCAAGTTTGCTTCTTCGAGCAACATCCACAATCACAAATATCCCATTATCGTCTTTGGCATGGTATCCAGCTAATCCGAATTTGAAATGTGTTCCTATAGCCAATGATTAACCAAGCACCCTTCCATGTGCATCATCCTGTAAAAGCTGCTAGAAAACTAATACCAAAAGCATAAATCCAGCAAAAAGAAAGATACCAAAATGTACAAAATAATAATACAATCCTAACTCACTTTTGTAGAAATTATGGTTTCATTTAGCGTATGCAACAAGAATTTTAAGCCTCTTGGTGGCCCAAGTGGACGAGTGAAGTCTCGTGAGTATTTCAGGAGAACATACCCACAATGTTCATTTAATTATACAAGGTTTAGCAATGTTTCAAATTTATTTTTAAGGTTTTCAGAAGAAGGTTACGGCGTAACCCCGATGGTTACGCCGTAATCATGTGATAATTTAAAAAGTTTTGGTTTGATATGTTACGGTGAAACCATAAGAGGGTTTACGCCGTAAATGAAGTGATTACGGCGTAACCATAATTGTTACGCCGTAACTGCTGCTATAGTAGCAATGTTACCACACAATTACGAGTCGAGCTAGTCTCGATTTTGACCTCTTTATTACCGAAACCTGCAAAATAAAGTGAGAAACATGCAAATCAACTAATATGCAAAATTGAAGTGAACTAAGACAAAACATAAATACAAGGATAAGCATTGGGTGACTCCCATGAAGCGCTTATTTTTGTTCGAGTCTCTAGCTTGACTCCGCCCTTATTTACTAGGTAATAGGGTGTCCATCCCTTCACTTGGGATCAAGTGTGGGTGGAAGTAGCAATAAATATCATTTGGGTGTTCATTTGCTATAGGGAAGGGAAATGATGATTTAAGACCATACCTGGAAGGAGATTTCATTTCCCTATCTACCTTATACGGTTAGTTGATGACTTGTATGATTCAAATATTCCGCATAAAAGACTCATTGGTTAAGTATAAATGAAAGGCTCAGTTTTAGTGATAACTGAATGCACCTGTATTTTCGTAAAATGAGGATGTTCAACAAGGAGTCTTTCAGGCTTCTCAAGATCCCTAGTGGGATCAGCCTCTTCATCGACCATGGCTACATTCAAGATCTTGTCTTCCAAATGTTCATCCAAAATGGGTTTAATAGCTGGTGCTACATAATCTTTGTTTGGTGGTGTGGTGTGTAGGGTTGTTGGGATCAAAGGTTGTATAACATCTTTTATTATGTCAGGAACGTTAGGTGTGAGGAATTGCCTAATTCGTTCTACGTCTTCAACTGTAGTATCCCACATATCAAAATTATCCCAATCATCTTCATCATCCTCCTGATCCTCCTCCAAATCATTATCTTGTTCCCAAATACTATCCTGAACTATATCTTGCCCCATTTGCTTCATGTTTTCAGCTCCTATTCTAAATAAGTCATCCAAGATCTTATCAAAGTCAAAATCCTTCTTATCCATAAGAGTGTTAGGTGTGTGTGGTGGTTGAGTGAAAAATTAGGGTGTGTAACTATATGAATGATTATTTAGTAGATTCTTATCTAGGCCCTATTTAGCAATGTATAGATTATATTCTGCTATAGTCATATTATCAATGTCCACATTGTTGCTCACATTGGTAGATAAAAAATAATTATTAGGATAAGGTTGAACATGTAGGAAACAAGGATGTGGATGAGTTAAGCTATGAGAATACGGATAGCTAAAAGTCTTACTCTTATTCTGGTGAAAAGAGTCAACATCCACCTCATCATAATGAGTTGGACTTCTTCTAGATCGAACATTATCCTACAATCGCCTTTCTTTCTCAGCTTCATACTCTAAGTACTCGTTAAGCGTCATGTTCTCAATATCAGGCTTCATTTCCATGATTCCTGAAAATTAAACACAAGATACGAGTAGATTGTGCTTTTACAAGAAAAATAAATAACAAAAATTGAAATATATACAAAACTTAAATTTAAAACCTATTTAGCTCCCCGACAACGGCGCCAAAAACTTGATGCGTATTTTCTTGTAAATAATTATTTACCAAGTTTTAAATTTATAAAACTCGTTTCACCTTACAATCGCACTAACAGGCAGAGAATCCGATTGTGAGTAGTGTAGTTTTGGTAAATTCGAGGTCGTCCCAAGAGCTAAAGGGCAGTTACAAATATGAGTTTAAATTGGTTGTCACGTTTAAAAGCAGTTTTAGAATAATTGAATTGTAAAAGAACAAAAACTTAAAAGAAATGAACTAAGTATGATTAAAGAGAAGGAGATACGGTCCTAATTACTTTTTAATTAACTTAATGATTCACTTTGTTCTACTATATAGGAAAACAAGGATTGAATGGTCATCTAATCCTCACTGACCTCGCGAATCCCAGCATACTGGTCATACTAACTGGAATTTTGTTCGACAGATCATGGTAAGCGAGCATCATATTTGGCATTCTTATGGTCAAAGTAATATAACCAAACAGATAACCATAATTAACAAGAAATAAATGAATCATAAGGATAATTAATAAGATAAGCTTAGCCGAAAATTAAATTCATACAATCAATATCATTGTCAATTAATGAAGTAATGAAAAAATGATAATCGAACCAAACTAGTATGATGAAGATGATCGAGACCGGATTCTTCCTTCTTGAAGGGCTAGAGAGTGCTGAAAAATGACTTGGGGAGATGTCCCAGTCGTCCCCTTATATGGGAGGGAGAAAGATGATTATAAAGGCTGATTTCGGCCCCCAATTGTAGGCTTCTGATAGTTTACGGCGTAATTGATTCGTGAGGTTACGCCGTAACCTTGCTGATGTAGACATTCCAAAATATAGGCAAAATGGACTTTATGGTGTAACTGATTTGTTTGGTTACACCGTAACCATGACGTGGAAAGTTTATGGTGTAATCTATTTGTTTGGTTACACCGTAAACCCTTCAGCAACATTGTACTTATTGCAATCTTGTGGCTCGCTAGTTGTGATCGAGCTCTAACCCAAAACACGAAAGTTGTAGATATCACTTTCCTCTATTCATGGCCGCTTGAATCAACTTCAAAGGAGTTAGTATGAAGAAATTATGGTCAAAATACTAGAGCACATTTCTCAAAGTATCACAGGAGCATTTCTTCTTCGGCTTCATTTCCTTTAATAGTAACTCCAAATCATAAGCGGATAGCTTCTTATATATTAATCTTTTATAGAAGTATCCATTAATCACGTCTTTTCGTTCCAATGCCTTGTTTAGTGTCCAATTCTCGCGTTTCTTGTCAATTACTTGCATTTTACCTGAGAACAACAAAATAACAGTGAATGTATCAAATTTAAGTGTTTCTAGGATAATTGCAAGTATTTTTAGGGGAAAATTAACACTAAAAATTATTAAATATTTGATGTTATCATTCAACACATGGGATATAAAAATCCTCAACAACTCCCAACTCATATGTGAATAAATCATCCCCATGCTACCAAGTCGTTTAAATTCATCAAAAACCATTCCAAGAGGTATATTATAAGTGAACAAGTCGTCATTGATCTTGAGCAAGTTAAACATTTCTACATCACCCTTAAAATTTTCTTCAAGAGTTCCTATAGAACACACAGGAACAACAATAAGTGATTCTCATGCTAATAGGAGTTCCAGTTCGGGCGAGAAATCACATGTAATGGCATAATATTTTTCATTGAGAGTAGAGTATAGTAATTTGTCACTTTCTTTGGAATTTGATGAATGGCTGTCATGAAATTGGATAGCTAGAAATTCGTTCATGTCAAATATGTAAGACTCTTCCTCCTCATCTTCTTCCACCAAATACCATAATTTCTTAGAAGACGAATTCATCCTTTGTTTCGCCATCCATTCCATTTCCATGGTGGTTGTCCCCTTGAATGTGATATAAGATTTATCAAGTTAAACTAATCACATTCCATGGCAACAAAGTGAGTTTTAAACAAATATATATGAACAATATAAAGAACAAGTTTAAAACACATAGAAGTAACTTTTCAACGTATAGGTTCTTATTAGAATCAAATAAAGAATCTATGACACACCTTGCTTGCGGAATAGCAAGGTGGTTGAATGACAATTGGGGTTGTTATCTTCTTCTAACTTAAACTCTAACCAAAGTTAAGAGTTCAAGAAAACAAATTATTCAACTGGAACTAAAGCTTCAGCTTTAGCAGTTTCTATTCAGTTTGTTTGAGAGATAAATGCTCTTCAATATGTTTCACATTAATAGGAAGAGATGACATTTACTCTCACTATCTCTTTCCTTTTATAGGAAAAGTAATTAGGGTTTACAAGTTAACATAATACACATAGAAAGCATTAAATGGGTGGTTGAGCAACCATTTAATGCAGCCATGCTTTATAGTACTAGGTACCGTCCTTTGAGGAAAGTTGTTGTACTTCTATACCAACTTTAGAAGTATCTATTCCCAAGGAGGTTACTTTATTCCCTTTGACATAAAGCAATCTTTTCCCGCCTTGTAAACCTTCTAGAAGTGAAACCTTTTTTTTCAATCTTCTATTAAGGAGATAAACATCGTTCAGCTTGGAATTGTCAACCAAGCTGAACTGAAGCTCTTGCTAAGGTCTTGTCTTTAGTTTCTGAACCGCCACATAAACTAAAGTGTAGATGATCTTGATCTTCTAAGTACCCGAAGAACTGAAGCTGAAGTTTCTTCAGCGACTCAAGCTGAATTGTCTTCAGCTTGACTATACTTAGGTGGTTTATGTTTAAATCTAACGAAAGACTAAAGGGCTCAAGAACTGACCCCAACAATCTCCCCCTATTTATATATACAAATAGCCTAATTTAAAATTAGAAGTAAGTGAGCAAAACAACTTCTTCTTACAAAACTAATAAATATTGAACAACATAAACTGATAATCATTCATTCTAACTTTCATTGCATCACAATACAAAAGATATAGTTATTACAAGTGATTACATTTTCTACTATCTCGGTTAATCAATGGGCCTCATCTGCTTGAGTAGATTTAGGTTTCTCTTTTCAATTTCAGCAAGCAGAATAGAACTGATGGTCCTGGCATGATCATGAAGCCCAGGACCTTGATGAAGTCTGAAGAAGATTTCTTGTACAGTATACATCATTTCATTTGGGAAATCTCTAAAGTCTTTAATAGTAACAAAGTCCTGCCTATGATAAGAGTTGAACATGATCATACCCAGGAATGGTTCATTCAGCACAGTTCCAGCTAGATGATCTTCATACTAAAGTGATGACTTAAGCCTTTTGTTCCTTGATTTGTTCTTCAGTAAGATAAACATGATCCCCATCTTCAGTGATAAAATCAAACTTTTTTAATTTCTTCATTCTTGAGGATTCAACCCTGAAGCCAATCAAATTAATTGTATCATTAGATTCCCTATCACTACTCTCTTCTTCAGCATCCTTTAAGGACATAGCCTTTTTGCCTTTGTCTTTCTTGATATGCTCCCCCTCAGTTTGAGAGGAGCTCTTTAGAGGACTGGAGATGAAAGGAGATTATAGTGATGTAGTTGAAGTGGTAGTGGTATTGATTAGTGGTGTTGGGATAGATTGTTGTTTGTTCAGGTTAGCATCCTTTGTAGCTTTTCTTTAAAATAACTAAGAGATGGTGGCTTGATTTTTGTTCTTCTCCCCCTCAGTAGGTTGAGTGCCAGCTGGGCCTGCTAAAGGAACACTAGCATCTCCAGTTTTCTTTGATGTAGATGCAATAGCCTGAGCAAACTGGTTTAAGGATTTAGTAACTTTGTTGAGCAAACCTGGAAGAGCATCCAAGGTCTTGAATTCAGCCTGAACTGTTTCAACCTGTGTTGGTACTGAAAGAAATTCCGCTGGAAGTTCCTACTAAAGAGTCTTCAGTTCAGCAATTTAAGATGTAAGACTTAAGACAGTCTTTGTAAATTCTTCTAGCTTGGTGGGAATATCTTTCAAATCCCTTGGTAGTTTGATTTATAGTTCATAAACATGTTTCTTTAACCCTCTGACTTCTTCAGTTAGTTCAATGAACTTAGAGGGGAGTTCTTTTTGCTTAGTTGGTAATGAGCTGGTAAAGTCATGAGCAGATATAGTTTTTGAAAATTTAGTGTGTAAAGATTTTACTAGAAGCTCATTGAGCTGTTCCACATTTGGGAATGTTGGTTTAGCTAAGAGGAGTGAAACCTTAGCTTCAGCCTTTTTCTTAGTTGCTCCAGTTTATGATTTTAGGACTGGAGAAGAAGAACTTGATTTGTCGGCTCTTGTAGTTGGATGGACATGGGAGATGGAGGTTTGGGAGCTGAAGTGTCTTCAGTTTCAACATTTGAGGTAGCATGAACTTCTTTATCTTTGTCTTCCTCATCATCCTCTTCACTTTCATCAACCACAATAATAGGATCGTCCTCTGTGGAATCCAGGTCCATGAAGTCAGCTCGAGCATTTTGCACTAGTTTTGAGAGATCTTCAAGCTTGATTTCTTTGAATACTTTAGTATCCTCAAAGCTGACTTCTTCAAGTTGTTTTGCAATTGTACTTGCTCCCTTTCCTGTTTTAGGTGTAGTGAAGACAATTTCCAACCCTTCATTAACAGAGTTGGTTTTGTCTGCAAGAACATTTGGGTCAGTATCTAAAAATTTATGATCAAATGAAGTTTTTTGGTTCCTTCATTCATACCCTATTATTGAGGTATAAAATCATTAGGAACAGATATTCCAAGATCAGCTTCAGCTTTGGAATCTGCTGAAGCATTATGTCCTAATGCAGACTTAGAGTGAATAATGAGAGAATATGAAAATATTGGCTTGTGAAGATTAGATACTGACATACCACTACTGAGCTGAGGGTCTGCTCCTTATTCACTGGTGACCCCTAAAGACTTTGGGTCCATTGCTTGGTGTGCCTCTTTATGCAATTCAGTCAGCTGAAGGCTGGCTTGGGTTTGAGTCTATGGCCGAGCTGGACTCTTTCTTTTGTTTTAAGTGGACAGTGGGAGTTTCAGCAGCCTCTATTGAAGGAGGATGACTTTTGGTTACCTCTTGTTTGGACACAAGATTGCATTTAGAAGTGTGTTTTCTTCTGTGTCTAGTTTTAGCTCCAAGCTCTGAGCCTTGGGATTCCTTCTTCTTTATGTATGAGTAGGTTTTAGGAGCTTCAAAAACCACAGGCACATCTACGTTGCAGATGGACAACATATAGGTTGTGAAGGGAGGTCCTTCATGTTGTCCTTTCTTTAGTATCGAATTATTAACACTGAAGATTTGAGTGGGGATGCTTGTGACATTATCAGATCCATATCCTTCCATTCTTAGTTCCAGTAAGAGTGATAAAAATCTCGGGTAGGGGATGACTTTCTCCCTATTTTTCCTTTTTAGCTTTGAAATGATGTAATCCTAGATTAATTTTGCAAAATCAATATTAATCCCATTTGTGAGACAGTAAAAAATAGTGGCATCTCTGTTGGAAATTTGGTCGAACCCCCCAGTCTTCCCCCAAGGAACTGGATAATTTGAGCCATTAATAATCTCCACCTAGGAGGAAGAAGAGCCTTTTTAAGGGTTCCTTTTACCTTAATTGCTTCGCCATACCTATTGAAGGAAACCATTCTTTTACATCCTCTATGGAAGGAGGTTAAGCATAATCTTTAGAATGTGCCAAGTAATTGGCCCCAATGGCATTCCTAAAGGACGTGAGACCTACTTCACCATGTATACCACCAGATGGAGTTAAGAACCAAACTTTGTGGGAGTTTTAAACTTTGGCAGCGTACCAGAAGTCAACTAAGTACTCCTTGTACATAGTGGTTGATCTAGTAAAGGCTTCCCTAAGACAACACTTTGAAATAAAATCAGACATAGAAAGAAAGTACTTTTTGTCGGAGTGATCTGGCTAGATGAGAGCAACTTTGTTATTGTCTTTGAAGTGGATTTAACTTGGTTGAAAGTCCACTTGGGGTGCAGGATTAAAAGGAATAGGAGTTCCTTGATCTTGAGGATCATCTTGGTGTTATTGTGGAGGGATTTGTTCTTGGTTTGCCATTTTTGTTGTTTAGGGTTTTGAAGGTTTGATTTGGGGTTATTTGTATGTGTTCTTGATGAATTAATCTGTGTTTGTGAGAAATGAGTTTTGATTGGTTTATATGATTGGTGAATTTTTCACTTTTATCTTGAAGAAATGGCAACTGCCAAATGGAAGTTATATGTTTGTGAATGGTTTTAGGGTTTTTGGCAAATTTTAGGGTTTGTTTTCAACATGTGTACTAAACTTTGTATTTAATGAAAGTCAGGAAAGCATGCTTCTGACACCTAAAATAGTTAACAACCATCTATTCATCTGAAAAAGTAGGTGAGAGAAAGAGGTGAGGTCATTCGAACGTTTGGATATCCCATTTTTCTAATAATATTAAAAGTAAATAATTTCTTTACGAGAAATCATTTAGAGAAAATTATATTAATTTTGAAAATCATATTTGCTTTTAAAATTGACCTTGTGATTAATGTTTTAAAGAGCTGAGCTAGGTTCAGGTTTGATGTTATGTTATGCTGAACTGATTATTGTAATCTTTATCAACAACATTTCTCTAGAGAAGGAGACAAAACCACGAATGCTCATGCAAATCTATGAATGAGACAGTGAAGGAGACAAAACCACACATGCTGATGCAAATTCATAAATGAGACATGTGTGATTGCTCAGTTACTTCACTTAAGCAAGCTAAAGGTTACATGCAAAAACTGAACTAACATTTTAACATATGAAAGTTTGGTTAGTTTTGGATGAAAGCGTTAAACCTTTAGTTTTTTTTAGTTAGTACTGAAGGTTCAGGTTTTGAATCAATGTTCATCATTCATAGTTCAACAATTAATCTTTTGAAAGTTAGTTCATCTAGAGGCTTGGTGAAGATATCATCAAGTTAATATTAAGTGGGAATGAAATGTAATTCAATGTCCCCTTTTAGAATATGATCTCTGATAAAATGATATCTGATATCAATATGATTTGTTCTTGAGCGCAGAACTTGATTGTTTGAAATTGCAATAGCACTTGTGTTATCACAAAATATGGGTATCTTTTCATAAATGATGTCATAGTCAGTGATTTGACTTTTCATCTATAATATGTTGGCATAACATTCAGCAGTAGCAACATATTCAGCTTTAACTGAGGACATGGCTACAGATTGCTTCTTTTTTGCACTCCAACATAGAAGTTTGCCTCCTAGCAACTAACAAGCACCTGAAGTTCTTAACTGTCCATGTTGCATTCAGCATAGTCAGAGTCTGAGTATCCTTTTAGGTCAAAACTTGAACATTTTGGATACCAAAGACCAAGACTGGGAGTACCTTTTAGGTACTTGAAAAATTCTCTTAACAGCAATAAGGTGGGATTCCTTAGGATTTGCTTGATATCTTGCACAGAGACAAGTTAAGAATTGAATGTCAGGTCTGCTTGCAGTTAGGTACATTAGTGATCCAATCATACCTCTATATTGAGTCTAATTAACAGCTTTGCCATTGAGATCAGGTCTTAAGTTGTTAGGCGCTACCATTAGATTTTTCATTAATGAACCGTTTATGTCATTCTTTTTCCGCAGATCCTTGACATATTTTTCTTGGTTGATTGAAAAGCCTCTTTTAAATTGTTTAATCTAAAATTCAAAGAAATAGGTGAGGACACCCATCATGCTTATTTCATATCTTTGAGTCATTAGTTTAGCAAACTGTTTGCACAATTTTGTGCTGATGGACCCAAAGATAATGTCATCAACATAGATCTGAACTAGAATTACATCAGTTTGAGTTGTGTAGACAAATAGTGTGTTGTTTATTTTTCCTCTAACAAACTTATGTTTAGTGAGAAAGGTCGAGAGGGTTTCATACCATGCTCTTAGAACTTCTTTAAGTCCATAAAGGGCTTTGTCCAATTTGCAAACATGATTGGGAAACTCATTGTTCTCAACACTTGGAGGTTGTTTGACATAAACTTCTTTTAGTTTACCATTGAGGAATGCACTTTTGACATCCATTTGATAAACTATGAAGTTCATGTAAGTGGCAAAGGCAAGAAAGATCCTGATTGCTTCAATTCTTGCAACTAGAGAAAAGGTTTCATCATAGTATATGCCCTCTTGTTGATTGTAGCCTTGAGCTACAAGTTTTGCCTTGTTTTTTATGGCAATTCCAGTTTCATCTCTTTTGCTCCTGAATGCCCATTTTGAGCCAATTATGGTTTTACGATAAGGTGCATGAAATAATGTCCATACTTTATTTCTGGCAAATTGGTTTAGTTTCTCTTGCATGGCATTAACCCATCCAGGATGCTTCAGTGCTTTAGAGACCTTTTTAGGTTCTTCTTTAGATAGAAAATCTATAAATAGACATTCATGAGCTAAAGTAGCACTGAGTTTTTTGGCCATGGCCTTGGTGAGCATTCCAGCTCCTGGATTGTTTGAAGCATAGAAAAGTGTTGATTAAATGGCCATTTATCTAAGTTTAATAGAATAGGGATTAACTAGTGCAAATAGAGAAGGACTAAGTTGTAATATGTAATAACCCTTAATTGCTTCCTAGTCCCTCCTTCCTTCTTATAAAAGGAGGGCTAAGGAAGGGTTAAGGGTTGGTGATTCTTCTCTTTCTTAATCTAATATTTCTTTATTTCTTTCTTTCCTCCTCTATCTCTCTCCTTATGGCACCCTCCTCCTCTCTCTACTCTCTCTAAAACTTTCTAGTGTAGTATTTTGTATCATATTTGACATATATTATCATATTGTATCAATTGGTATCAATCGCCATGGGATGGTTTGATGTACTTTTAGTAAAGAAAGTTATCAAATTTGAAGACTTTGAAGAACTTGAAGATTATGAAGACTATGAAGACTATAAAGACAAGTTCTTGAAGACAAAGCCTTAAAATTTGAAGAAAGTTGTAACTTTTAGAGATTTCGGAAGATAAAGTCTTGAAATTTTGTAATTAACTTTGCAAAAGTCACACTAAAACATGATCTACACGTTAATTTGAAGATTTTTCATGGTTTTCATGAATAAAGTTTCAAACTTTTGCATAAATGTTTGAACTTTTTTCGTTTTCTTGCAAAAAGATTCAATCTTAAGCTAGAAACATCACCGGAAAAACTCGGAATCAAAACCGGAACAACCCGTAACCGACCCACGTGGATCGGTTATAAGCTTCCAACCGATCCACATACTCAGGCATAAGTTTCCAACCGAACAACTGGATTGGTCATTAAGCTCCAACCGATACTCCCTTTTGGTCGTTAAGTCCAACCGATCCTCCCTTAAAGTCACCCGCTTTCAACCGAACCATCACCACCTCCTTCGATCAACACCCTACAACTGAACCATTATCTGGTTCGGTCACACTACCCCAACCGACCCACCACCAACCTTCGAACCCGGATCGAGTCCAAAATTTAAAACTAAACCCTAGTTTTCTAAGTTAGGGTTTTGTATTTATACAGTTAAAAAAGTTTTTATTATTAATTTAATACAGTGGAAATTAGGGTTTTGTAGTAGGTAATTAATTAATGAAAAAGATGATTTTTAGAAGTTAGTGGAAAATTAATTTGTGGTTTAAGGTTAAAATTAGGGTTTTTAAGTTAAAAATGTTTAAACTTTAAGGTTTTTAAATAAACTAAATTGAAAAAGTTATAATCTTTTGACTAGGTTCGTGTTAAAAATACAATCTTTCGACAAAACTTTCACAAAACAACACTTCTTCTCGTCAAAACGATCCCTACAAGTATCAATTCTTACAAAGATTACACAATCAAATTCATAATGGCTACTATGGTAGAGAACGTTATTGCTGCAGTTTCTAAAACCCGTCCCCTGATGCTAGAAAAAGGCATATATGATAGCTGGAAGACCCGGATTACTCTATATCCAAGGCAAAGAGAATGGTGAAATGTTAAAAGACTCAAACGACAATGGTCCTTATCAATTCAAGTCAGAGATTACTGTAAAAGACACTATAACACCCCCATTTTTACAAATATAGCAGCGGAAGCTAATCTAGGGTATTACTTCATGGAAACAACAATCATAATCATAGAAAACGACTCAAAAGAGACGTTGTTCAAAAGATATGTTATCATTCATTTAAAATCAGAGTTTTACAAAGGCAGGTCCTAAAATCTAGTTACATAAAATTTGAATGATAACAAGTTTTAGACATCTTCAAGTCCATGCCACTCCGTGCCATAAGTTGCTCAAATACCTAAGATAAACATGCTAAAAAGTCAACACAATGGTTAAGTGAAATTCATAGGTTTGAAATGTAATAGTTGAATACAAGTTATCATAATGGAAATATTGGTATGGCAGAGATAATTATCATGGAGAACATTATTATCATGGAGAACAGTATTATCATGGAGAACAGTATTATCACCCTAAACTCATGATCTGGAGAACAGTATTATCATGGAAGATACAATAATTATTATCTTAAACTCTTGATTCACAAAAGAGATATTAAAGAGATATTGGGAGATATTACCCAAAGAGATATTAAAGAGATATTGGGAGATATTATCCAAAGAGATATTAAAGAGATATTGGGAGATACTACCCAAAGAGATATTAAAGAAATATTAGGAGATATACCAAATAGATATTGAAGTGATATTGGGAAGATTATACCCAATAGATATTTGAAGAAATATTGGGGAGATACTACAATAGATATTGAAGAGGTATTGGAGATTACTACCCAAAATATATTAAAAAGTTATTGGGAGATAATACCCAATATAGATTATTAAAGAGATATTGGGAGATAATACCCAAAGAGATATTAAAGAAATATTAGGAGATACTACCCAAAGAGATACTTCAATGTATTTAGGCAATAATATATCAGGATAACATATAGTTTAGAAAATACTTACGTTCATGGTTTACAACAGGTATCACGGGTTTATAAAGTATGTGAGGTTATGACTCTTTAAGTTTTGAAAAGTTAATCCATTGATTTAGTCTTATAAAGAGTTTGTAACAAGGCATGTTTCCCCCTCGCGGGTTATAAAAACATGAATTAAGTAAAGGCTAGGTTAATGAAACTTCACCTGATAGGTCGTTGTAATAAAATTCTAATGAAGCTGACGACTTTATCACGATCTTAACAGGGAGGTTGAATGCAAAATGATGTAAAACAGCCAGTCACGCAAACTGATGTTAATATGTCAAGTCTTTAGGAAGATTGTACTCTAGAACTTGATTCTAGAGTTTAATAATTGTTATAAGTTTTGATTGGAGAAGTTTGGATTATTGTATTCCACTAGTTCGGGCAATCATAATTCAGAAGTCTCATTCAGAATACGTTTTGGGAGTGGCACTTTAAATCGTAAAAAACAACAAAACTTCAGTCAGAACGTAATAACAAGTGAAACCCCTTAATATGAAAGCTCCTATATCTATTGTGATATGTTATAATCGGTTTTAAGTGTTTTGATTAATATAGGGAATGATAAGCACGACAGCGTTAATTAAAGTTATTTCTATGTGAGGTTTTAATGTAATTTTATTTTTTAAATGTTATATTTTAGACCCATAAGGAATGAAAAATGCAAATTACCCTTTCGATTTTTCATTTACGAGTTTGGTCCTTCTAGTTTAAAAGATATACATAGCTAATACCTTGCACTTTGGAATAGATGATTATAATAGGACCCTGTGTTATAAACTTTGATAAAATGATTTGTAGTCTTTAGTTATAGTTTCCGAAAGTTACGGATTATACCCCTTGCATGGATTATAATTACAAACATGTCCAAAATTGCAAGCACGTTATTTTAATATTTCAATAAATTTTATAAGGTTATAATAAACTAAAAAATGAAGAATTAAAATCAAGCAAGTTTAAAATATCGCTTAGATAAGCTAGGAAGCAAAATTGGGCCATATTGGGTTTTAAAAGGTAAACGCGCCGGGTTTTAAGTCATATTCATTTCATAATCAATAAAGTGGTTATTTTACATTGTTTACGCATGCTAGGATAGATTTTAACATACATTTAACTATTTTAACATTTAGTTTTAGGAAAAACGCGGAAATTCGGGTTTCGGGCGTCGAATTGGATCAAATTGGAAAATGAGCATGTATCAATTGGGTTATAACTTCTTATCAAGGTTTATTTACGGGATCTATGACAAACATTCTAAGGAGTTTGTAGTAGCAGGTATGAAGTTGATAGAACGTGGGTTTGAGCTTATAGCTTGGAAACGGGTCGAAATCAAGACTTTTAGCTTCGTACGCCTAGAATAACGACTCCCGGGCTTCATTTTCTTGATTTATTTTACTTCTTTTTGTTCTTGAGATTCTTAGGGATCTTTTAGAAATGATATTGAAGCAAATTATTGTGCTATGATGGGTTTAGGGAGGAAGTAGGGGATGAGTTGAAATTGAAAATGAAGGTTCTTGTGTTCTATTTATAGGCGATATGGCTAACCTAGTGACTAAGGGAGCCTTTGATCTGATCTTGGAATTGTATTGCTAGATCATGAGAGTTAGTAGAAGTACATGTGAGTAGGCATGTATGATAATGAACTAGAAGATGTTTGAAAATCCATGTGCTTGCGTGAGTAAGGAATAGAATCTAAAGAGGATATTTTTAAGCTTGGTGTCAAGGAGGAGATCAAGGTGCTTGTAAGCTGCTATGGGATGAAGGAGGTGTGTCATGGAGGTGCTTGTTTGCATGGTAGGGTTTTTATATATGGGGTAAAAATGAGCCAAAAAGGAGTTTCGGGTCCAAAATAGGCATGAATAGGTTTTGCTTAGTCTTTTCTAATCTTATTTTCGTTGTGTATTGATTCAAGATGATTGATACTATTTAAGGTTTGTATAAGGATTATTATAAAGGTTTGATAAGTGGTTTGGGTTTTATAATGGGTCAAAATGAATGAAATATGTCGTGGGTTCAATTAGGGCATATTAGGGTTTCTTAGGGTTTTTTTTTGAGCTTATAAATTCGTTTTTGTATATTGAAAAAATAAAGCGATAGATCATGGATTGGTAAAATCATATTATGAGTTTAAAGACATGGATTGGATTGTTGGTGTTTCTAAATGGTTATAATGAGTAAACAAGTCGAATGATCCATTTGTACGTCTTAGGGTTTCTGGTTTATTTTGTGTTAATTGAATGAAATGTGAAAATGATGGATTGAATAATGATTGATAATGTTTTAAAACTAAGTTATTACAACTTATTTGAGTATTGGTTTAGTTTATGATATGATAAATAACCAGGGAACGGGTCATGGTTTAGTATTTTAGTCGGGTTAGGTTTCTGACTTCTTGAATTAGGGGTTTTTTGAGTGTAAAAAATGTGTATGAAAGCTTATGAATGATAATTAGTGTTTACAACATTGTTTATTGAGTTATAGTAGCTTGCACAAGAGGCAAGAGTTGGTGGTGAAGAAACTGGAATAAATAAGGAGGTTAGAACGTTGAGTGTTGGTTGAGGTTTAAAATGGATAAAAACGAAGAAACGGGTCATAGTGTAGTATTTAGCTTAGGTTAGGGTTTCTGAGTTTTAAATTAGGGTTTCGGGTGTAAAAAGATGTATGAAAGCTTATGAATGGAATATTTAGGGTTTAGAGGTATACAATAACGGTTTAAAGCCCGTTTTGATATAATGTTGCGAATGGTACATTATATGAGTAATGTACTTTGTAATAATGATATGAGGATATTGACTTGACATGTTATGATGTTTGATTGACATATAAATAGATATAGATGGTATAGGTAGGTTGCGTGAGCTCGTCTACTTTAGTTATGCAAGTTACATTGCATATTGAGATATTAGTAATGCAAGTAATGTAATAAAGCGAAACACTTCCCCGTACAATTGTGATCATAGTAAAATAGGTTGAATTTGCATTTGATGAAAATTATGGGTTGTTATAGACACAGATGAAGTTACTGAAATCCGTCGTCCTCAAAGACTTGAAGACTATGCTGGAAAAGATAAGTTACGTTATGACAGTGACATCAAAGCTGTTAATATACTTCTTCTCGGATTGCCAGTTGACATCTACACTCTCATCAACCACTATCAAACTGCAAAAGAAATATGGAATCGCGTTAAAGAACTTATGGAAGGCACAGAAATGACCAAGCAATAACGTCAGTCCATGCTATATGATGAATTTGATAGATTCACATCCGAGCCAAGAGAATCAATCCACTCATACTATCTAAGGTTTACAAAGTTGATTAATGACATAAGAATGATTCCCATGACCATGTCACCTATGCAAATCAACACAAAGTTTGTGAATCATCTTCAACTCGAATGGAGTACGTTTGTCACAACAGGCTTAAATAAGCAAAGAATCTCTATAGTAGTGAACTTTTGATCAGTTGTATGTTTCTCTCAAACACCACTGAAATAGATGCCTAAAATGAAAGTTCGAGAAAAATGCGATAATGATTCCCAAAAATATATTGTTTTTGTGCACAAAATGCCTACAACTTCCTCACTTCAGAATACGAGCATGTTATTAAGTATTAGTCAAAGTAATCACACTCAACCATTCTGAAGTTTATAACCATACCAGAACCACTTGCTTTGCTGGCAAATACCTACAACCCACCTCATTCATACAAAAGTAATCAAACACAATATCATGCTCAAGCAACTAAAGTTTATCAACCATATCAACACTACCAATAAAGCACTCCAATAACCCAACAACTTATTCAGTTACCTTCTCTTCAGAGCTATGCACCTACAGTTGTTCAACAACCACCAACATATCAACCTAATACCAGACTTGCTATACCAACCTTTCTTCCAAGTGAAAATCAAATCGAAAGTCTCAACAAAGCTATGATCATCTTGAGTTCGATGTACCACTCAAAATTTCCTCCTACGAATAACCAACTTCGAACTTCGTCTAATCCAAGAACTCAAGCTACAATTCAAACGGCCAAGTTACGATTCAAAATGTTCAATGTAGACAGTCTCAAGGTTATGCGGGAAATGCTGGAAATAATCAAGCTTCAGGAGCATGGGTTATCAATACAGTTGGAAATGCAGGGGCAAATCAACCAAGGGTAGTTAGATGTTATAACTGTAATGGTGAAGGTCATATTGCTAAGCAGTGTACTGCAAGGAAAAAGGTGAAAGATTTTGAATGGTTTAAGGATAAGATGCTACTTGCTCAAGCACAAGAAGCAGGAGTTGTATTGAATGAAGTGCAACAGGATTTCTTAGCAGACAATTTGGAAGAAACTGATGACTGTGAGGATCTCCAGTTACAAGCTACAACAAATTTCAAGGTAGACAACGTTGATGCATATGATTCAGACTGTGATGACGAAGCTACAACAAATGCAATCTTCGTGACAAATTTGTCTCCTGTTTGAACCACGTTATGATTCTCACATACACTCTAAGGTACCTCATTACGACACCTATTATGATTCTGATATGCTTAATTCTAATATTGTAACCCTTTCCCTTTTATGTTCTGAATATTTCTTTTATAGTCCTTTGACTATTTGACTTTTGTCAGTTTATTAAGATTTTGTACCATGTTGACGGTGGTAATTTTTTTGAGAATTGTGGTGATTTTATGAGTAATGTGATGAATTGTGGTTTATGGTGATTAATAATCCATTTTGGAAGGTATTATTATGTTATTTGTATTTCGGGTGGTTTGATTCGTGAATTTTGAGAAATGCCGAGTCTGACACGTCTGTTAATGTCCAAATGAGTTTTGAAAGGGTTTAAAGTGAAAATATGCCATGTAAATACTCTAGGTTAATGGAAAAGTATTTTTAAGGTGAATAAAAATGCTAATTAACTTTAGGGGGTTCAAATTTACAGTGTGAAGTTTTACGAAGTATTTAAGTGTTTCCTGATATCGAATAAGAAACGGCCTGTGGCCTCACTTGGATGCCATGGCCGGTTCTAGTCCCACAGGGGACATCAAGGCAAGATTTTAGCAAGTGTGTCCATGAATGGTACACTTAAAAATACCTGTATCCTCATTTGGAAAACACATAGTTCTTTTTTACAAAAAAATATCATCTCCCTTCTCTCTTTGTTGGTTCGTTACCGATCAAACACACCACACACATTTTTATTATTTTTGAACTTCTTGATCAGGGATAACATGGAAAGACCTAAATAATTGGGGTTGATTCTAGTGTATTGGGTATTCATTTAAACAACGTTTGGGTTGTCCGGTTCGTGTCAAAATCTACCAAATTTGAAGAATTCTTTCTTGTAAGTTTTAAACATTTAAATTCTCGTTTGTACTTTTGGGTTTATTTTTGATATATATATTAGTTGTAAACAGTTTGTATCGTTGTTGAAAATCGGATATTTATGGTAAGCACCGTAACAAGATGATCTTTGTGAAAATCGATTTTTGGAAGCGAAACGAAAGAAAAAGGGTGTGTTTGGTTCGTGTAAAAAGAAAAGGAAAAAGATGGTTTTTGTAGTTTTGATGTCGTGGTCGTGATGGTTAAATAATATATGATGCTAGAATGCTTATTTTTTATAGTAGCTTGTACGGCTTATTCGAGCTTATTTTTAAGCTATTTCTTGGCTTATAGGCCACGAATGGATTCCTAAAATCACTAGGAAAGTGATTTTGATTATTTTTGTATTATGGCGTATGTTGTGGACTATTTTTAAGGCTTATGGTAGTAACCAAATGCGATACGTAGCTTATTAGTTTATTATCAAGCTTAATATACGTATTTTTGAGCTATTAGACTCACGGCCCAATAAGACTATTTGAACCGCGGCTTAATGGGAGGGCTTATTGTGGTCCAGATTATTTTTACTTATAAGTATATACTTATATATGTAAATGGACCTTAATTTTGGACTTGGATCATATTTTGGACTTATAAATGTCTTACTGGACCCTTGTTGGGCCTTAAAGCCCAATAAGCGATATTTAATTGTTATGAGAGTTTTGACAGACTTTTGAAAGTGAAAATGTATTTACGAAGTGATATTGAACGATATTTTAGGAAAAACGTTTTAGTAAACGTTAAAGATTGAGAATTTGGAATTTTGTCGAAAAGTGTCGAATTTATAAAAAGTGTTGAAAATAAGGTTTGAAACCTTGGAAAACATTGTTTGAGCGTACAGGTCATGTCAAAATTTTGTAAAAAGTATATACTTATAAATTTTCCAAAAAACATGATTTTTGAGTTTTAAATAATAAAATATTATTTAATTATTTTAATTATTTATTTAAATTCACTAAAAGACAAAAAAAAAAATTTCTCGAAACTTTTCTAATGTGTTTATTATGAGTAAACGTTTCATTTTTAACCGTATTATGATTATTTTGAAGTGACTATGGTTTACCGAATGGATTTGTCGAAATATATTTATAATTATTAATTATAAATATTTATTTATATTACTTAACTATTTTCTCTAAATAATATAAGTATTTATTATTGGAAAATGAGATTGATATGATTGTGGAAATATGTCGTCAACCAACACACCACTAAATTATTTTGGGTAATTGTACAACGCGTCTAAACTCTGTGCATCAAACGTGAAGATTGTTTTGGAATTGGTTGATTAAATTGGGACATTAACTGGACTAGGTCCTGTGCGGGCGTCGTTGCATTTGCTTGTGTGATTGAGATTTGGTTGCTAAAGACTTGCTTAAGGTGAGTTCTCGTAGCCCTACTTTTTACTGTTTTTCCGTTGGGGGAAAATGATACTCAAATGTGTTTTGAAATGTTTTGAATTGAACTGTGCGAAATGTGGTTTTGTTTTTGGTACAAGATATGTGCTTATGACTGTTATGTGAATATTATGCATGATTATTTGGATCGGATGGGTACGCCTACCTAGTGGTGTGAGATTATTGGATCGGATGGGTACGCCTACCTAGTATTTGTGTGATTATTGGAGCAGATGGGTACGCCTACCCAAGTTTGTGTGAGGTCCTGCCCTAATATTAGTGCTCCAACTGGTAGGCCCTTTAGGTGCGTAAGTGACATATGGTGATTGACTAGCATGGATACTATGTCTTGGATTGTTTGCATATATTCAATGTCATATAGCACTATTGTCCACTGTTGAAATATTGGCACAACTTTTGTGTTTAAGGTCAAACCTACGAGCTCCCCCCTAAAAAAAAAACAAGCTCACCAGCATTATGTATGACGTTTTGAGTATCGATATTCAGGATGAAGAGTGAAAAAGAGTAGTTTGGTGATTGATAGCAGACTTAGAAGTATCTCGTGTGGAATTTCATTTGAAGTCTTGCTTGCTTATTATTTGATTCTAGTTTTGGATATTTAGATTAAGTTTGGATTATGGTCCCCTGTGCGGGCATATGAATAATTGTAAGGGATTGTGGATTTTAGTTGCAATTGGGACACCACTTGAGTTTGTTCAAGGTTGATGGTCTTCATAGCACACTGAGTTTATGCAATGTAGTTTTCTCTATTTTGTATCTTGTTTTATAATTGATCATTATGTTGCATCCTCGAGTTTCTACCATTGTCGGGGTGTGACAGATTGGTTATCAGAGCCAAGGTTATAGAAAACTAGGTGGTTTGGCCTAGACTATAACCTAAGATCCGTTGTTCATTTTGTTATAGCAGTTGGTGCTTGAGTTATACAGTCATTGAAATGTGTGAGCTCAAAATTAAATATGACTAGGAATGGATGCGAATATAAGTACAGTGGCCAACGTAGTTATAAGTGTATCACAACTCACTCATACTTAATAATGTTGTTCACACAAACCTATGTTTACACCGTAGGCTGGTGTTATGTGTATATTTGTATATATATAGTAAGATATTTTATATATATGCAAGTCTTCCTGCATGCCTAACGTTTCCCATGTTCTCCCTCGTATAGATAATGCCGCCAAGGATGAGGACCCGAAGTGCTGGCTGGCCTACTGTCAAATCACTAGGAGGGGGAACGGGTATACGGGTTAGTAGGGGTGGAAGGGGTAGAAGACCTGGGGAAGGCAATGATGAGCGTGTTGATGATTTGAATTGGTCAAGGAAATGACCAAGGTATGGGAGCTAATGGAGGTGTAAAGGGAGTCAATAGGAATGTAGAGGGAGCCAATGGGGGAGCACCCGACTTCTCAACGATCATTGCCCAACAATTGCAGAACCTCTTACCCGCCATGTTGGCTCAGGTTAGTAACCAAGGAAATGTTGGAAATCAGAATGGTAATGTGGTTAATGAGAATGTTCAGGAGAACATTGGGAATGTGATATGAATGGCACCGGGTAGTTGTTCATATAAGGAGTGTCATACTTGTAACCCTAAGGAATATGATGGTAAGGGAGGTGTTGTAGTTCTTACTCATTGGATTGAGAAAATGGAGTCTGTGCATGATATGAGTGGTTGTAGTGTTAACCAAAAAGTGAAATACACTACTGGTTCATTCGTGGGTAAGGCTTTAACGTAGTGGAACTCTTAGATCCGCACGCTAAGCCGGGAAGTTGTTGTTAGTATGTTCATGGAATGGAACCATTAAGTTATGATGATACAAGAGTTATTGTCCTAGACATGAGAAAAAAAATTTTGTTGGGCCAAAATTGAATCTAGTTGTTGAAAACTCGCCATGGTCGGGGCTGGCCATGCGCGTATACTGATAAGTTTCATGAGTTGGCTAGGTTAGTTCCATATTTGGTAACTTCAGAAAGTAGAATGATTGAGAGGTATGTGTATGGCCTTGCTCTACAAATCCGTAGGATGGTGGCAGCAACAGAGCCAAAGACTATACAGAAGGCTGTGCAGATTTTTGGTGCACTGACCGATGAGGCTGTGAGAAATAGATCAATTAAGTGGGCAGGGGGGTTGGGGGTTGGGGAAGGTCGAGAAATAAGGGAATGTGGGGGAACCTAGCAAGGATAAGAATGGTAGGGATGATAATAATAGAACTAGGACTGGGAATGCTTTTGCTACTACTGTAAACCCTGTAGGAAGAGAAAAAACAGGTACTTGGCCCAAGTGTACCACCTGCAACTCCTACCATGCATCCGGAGGGCCGTGTCGCATATGCTTCAACTGTAACCGCCTGAGTCATTTGGCAAGGGATTGTAGAGGTGTGCCGAGGAATATGAATCCTGTCAATGCTAGAAACCTAACTGATGGGCATGTTAAATAAGTGTTGTAAGTAACGACCAGTAGTCAGCTAGCTTGTCCCCCCCCCTTATGGTTGAAATAGGGCACAAGGACCAAGAGAAAATCGTCCAAATAAAGTTGTTGCTAATAATGGGGGTCATGGTTATGGAAACCAAGGGAACCAGGCTAGGGGTAGGGCATTCATGTTGGGAGCAGAATAAGTCCGCCAGGATCCGAACATTATGACGGGTACATTTACTTTGAACAATCATTTTGCCACTACCTTATTTGACTCTGGTGCTGACTATAGTTTTGTTTCCATTACTTTCATACCTCTGTTAGGCTTAGAACCCAGCGATTAGTTTAGATATGGAGAGTTGAATAGCTAGCGGGCAACTAGTGGAGATTGATAAGGTTATTAAGGGTCGTAAACTAGAAATCAAGGGTCATGTCTTTGACATTGATTTGATATCTTTTGGACATGGGAGTTTTGATGTGATTATAGGTATGGACTGGTAGTCAAATTATAATCAGACAATAATTTGTCCATGATAATTAGTGAGTGATACACTACCGAATGGCAAGGTGCTTAGAGTATTAGGAGAGAGACCGGAAGAGAAAGCGAGACTCTTGATGTGTGCTAAGGCTAGTGAAAAGAAACAAAAAGAGGTTGTTATAGGTAGAGATTTTCCTGAGGTATTCCCGGATAATCTATCTAGATTACCGCTTATGCTGAAGTTTAGTTTTCGGATTGAGTTAATCCCTGGAGCAACGCTGGTAGCCAAGTCTCCTTATCGTTTGGCACCTTCTAAATTGGAGGAGTTGTCGGGACAACTCAAGGAACTCCAAGACAAAGGTTTCATTCGACCAAGTTCTTCGCCTTAGGGAGCGCCGATGTTGTTAGTTTACGAAAAATGGAAGTTCTTTGTAGATGTGCATGGATTATAGAGAATTTGAACAATGTTGACGTTAAGATCATTATCCACTCCTAGATTTCGATGACCTATTTAACCAACGCAATGATCGTATTTTCTCGAAGATAGATCATAGGTCTGGATACCATAGCTTAAAGTGCATTGAGGGATGACATTCCAAAGACTGCGTTTAGAACTCTTTATGGACATTTCGAGTTCACTATAATGCCCTTTGGTCTGACTAACGCATCAGCGGTATTTATGGATTTGATGAATAGAGTTTGTAGGTGTAACACCTACAAATTCGGTCGCAGCGGAATAGTGTGATCTCCCGGGGCGTGTTGTACTCTCTCAGATCAATACTCAATATATAAATAGAACCCGACTAAAAAATTCGTTTTAAAAACTGATACATTGATGTTTAACAAATATCTGATACAAAGCCGAAGCTTTAACTCGTTCCTATATTTATTACAAAGATATTGGATTCACTACACATGAGTTTCCCAAAACATAATACAACCATATCTTTAGCAAATACTTCCCAAAACAAAATCACCAATTGTTATCCTTGCACCTTATGCCTTACGATCATCCTGAAAAACATGCTTTAAAACGTCAACAATAATGTTGGTGAATTCATAGGTTTGATAAATCATAATATGCTGGACCGCAAGACTTTCCCCGTGATAATTCAACACATCAGACATCACAAAACCGATTACTTTTTTCCTAAGCCCATGACACTGAAGCTCTGACTAATCTTTCTTGGAGCAATAATAATATTGCAATTTCTGCCTGATTAGATGTTCAACCTGAAACATCCCTAAATTCGACATGCTATACGTTCATTCTCGGTGATAGCTAGTCACCCGAACGGGGAGGTCCGTTTCCCAAATAGTATCTATTCATAATATACGCGTCACATAATGTAATTAAACACTACATCTATGCAATTTGACAATTCATGATAATGGGCCTCAACTTGGGTTTATCGCCTACTGTAGTGTCAAACATTAATCAAAATAAATTATCCACTTGCGTCCCAATTTATAAAACAAAGCATTTTCCACCCCATAGTTATAATCATTGAAAATCGTAAAAATGTTGGGCTATGAACTCACCTTGAGTTTTGATAATCCAAATATCACAGATAACGTGTCACGCAAATCGTCAGATGCAACCTAATTAATTTAAGGTCGTATATGTACTATGTACTTCGATTAACTAACATCATATACAGGTCTATGTTAGTTACATCATACTATCGTTCGGGCTATCATAATTAAGAGGTCATGTAGTGAACGTATGAGGAGCTAGGGACACTTTAATCGAAAATTTTCCCCAGCACCTCGTCGATACGCCACCCAAAAGAGGCCTCTAATATGAAACCTCCCCCCCCCAAGTAGATAATAGTACTTTGATAACCACATATAATTCTATATAGTTCAATCACCAACTAATGGTTTTGGTAAAATTGTGTTTAATTAGTTAAAACGTTTATAATTATCGTTGTAGTAAAACTGGCGTAACTTTCGCGTTTTAAGTCCGATTTTGACGTTTCCTTATCCCACTCTTTTCTTATTAGGACGATAATAATCATAATTTGACATTATCATATTTGACCCTCTGATGAAACAGTACTTTACTGTTCAATACCATAAAAGAGTTAATTTTTATATTTTTAATTTTATCGTACAACCCGTAAACTTCATATTTTTTATTCGTTATAGCTCCGTTTTAGTAGGTGATTTCTTTCAGCACGTTCTCGGAATTTGTAAAGTTCTATTTATTTATGAAGGTTTACAAAATAAATATTTCTGTCAATGAACAGTAACTTTTATAAAAAATAGTTTTATAAAGAGTATTAATTGTCGTAAACTCGCAAATTCCCTAACTCGTTTATATTTAATTGAAAAATTATGAATTTCTTATCATTTTGGATCCTAAAAATATTATATATTTGTTAAAATTACCAAACTTGCTGTTTTGGATAATTTTATAAAAAGATTGTATAAAAATTCTTTAAAAATCCGATTATTTAACGTATAACTTGTTTTACATTAACTTTTTCCCCCGTTCTTAATCCGTTCGACAAGTTTCTTACTTTTTCGGAATCGTCATGAGTCGTATTATTTTATAAAAATATAAAATAAGTATATTTTTATACACTTTTGGACAGAAAGTTTGGGTGACCTTATTAAGTCCATTTTTAACCTTGTTTTTATATTTTACACTTTATAACTTTACCACAAGCCTTATATTTTATATATGTCATAAGTGTTACATATAATAAGAGTCCATTAGTCTAAAATTGAACTCATATGTCCAAATTACCAAGTCCATATTAACACTTTTAATCCTTAACTTTCATAAGTAGCCTTTTTACTCCAAGTTTATACTTAACCATTTTCACATATAAACCATAAGTGTACAAGTGTATTTCTTCCAATATGACTTTATTTTAGTGTTCAAGTAACATGATTAAAAGTCCATAATCAACATTAATATGTCATTTGCCTTTCTTTTACTTGTAACATATTATGTAACTTTATAAACCCTAATTAATACATAATCATTTTTATGCTTAACCAAGAGTGTAAATCACTTATGAGATCCATTAAAAACATGATGTCATTAACATCATAAGATATATAAAAGTATACAATATGGTGACAACAAGTAAAAACTCCTTTTTACATGATCAAAATCCTAAATGGTGATTCAAGCTATAAAGAATTAACATATGCATATTAATGATAAATGTAATATCATAAAAGAGTTCAAGAAGACCTTATTTGTGAATGAAGATGATGAAGATAATACAATCTAAAACCTTTTTGACTAGAAACAAAGCTTGCCAATATTAACCCTAGTTTTCCAAGTGAAAACCCTAACATCTCTTTTCTTGATTAATGCTTGTAAATGGTTAGCCAATCTTGGAAACATCTAGAATGTCTTAGATATGATGTGTATAGGTGTGTATAGGTTGTAAAAAAATTATATGGATTATTCCAAAAGGGGTATTTCTTGCCGTGGCCAAAAGAGGGGCAAAGAGGAGGTTTGGTTTGATTTTTGGTTAAGTGTGAAAGTGTATGCATGCTATCTATGTGTTACTTGCCCTTATAAGGGTTAGATAGTGGACAAAATTTTACAATAGTTAGTCCAAGGAGCAAGATAGGTTTCAAGGGTCTTGTTTCATGTCTTGAGTCAAGTAACAAGGGTATGGGTGTGTTTAATGAACTGTGAAGTACCCAACCAATGTTGAAGTTGGTAGAGCTCCATTGTCTTCTTGTTGTTGTTTAACCATGTAGTTAGTGGGGGAAAGGTTCTAGAAGCCTTTTGTTACTTGACAAGATATCTAGTATCAATAATACTATTACCACTTGTAGTTTTATTTAAAAAAGATTACCCACTGTATGCCATTTGTGTATTATTTCCTTCTCGTGTACAAAGTGACTAGCAAACAATTACTTTGGTTAATTTTAATAAACTATTAGGTTATTGGTATAATCCGTCGGGTATATTGTTGAAGCGTAAGATAAATTAACGTGCTTCCGGTTATGCCTAACCGCAATTTATCGCGAAACGTATTTAATTTACGTAACCAATAAAAATAAAATAAACAAGGATCATAATTATTCTCAAAATAATTATTTAATACTTTATTGATGTAAACGCTTAATTGTTTGATGCCCGTTTACATTGAACGCTAATTTTTAGCTTCAAAGACTGCGTTTAGAACTCGTTATGAATATTTTGAGTTTACTGTAATGCCCTTTGGTCTGACTAACGCACCAACGGTATTTATGGATTTGATGAATAGAGTTTGTAGGCCTTATCTTGATAAGTTTGTGATAGTGTTTATAGACGATATCTTAATCTAATCTAAGACTCAAGAGGAGCATGTAGAACACTTAAGGTTAGTCTTGGGACTGCTCAAAAAGGAGAAACTGTATGCTAAGTTTTCTAAGTGTGAATTCTGGCTAAGAGAAGTACAATTTCTTGGGCATGTGATAAATGGTAATGGGATTCATGTAGACCTTAGTAAGATTGAAGCTGTTAAGAATTGGAAAGCCCCTAGAACTCCGACTGAGGTTCGTTCATTCTTAGGATTGGCTGGATATTACCGTAGGTTCATTGAGAACTTTTCTAAGATAGCCAAGTCTCTTACTATCTTGACTCAGAAATGTAATACCTTCAATTGGGGTGAGGAACATGAATCGGCATTTCAAACCTTGAAGGATAGGTTATGTAATGCTCCTATTCTAGCTCTTCCTGATGGACCGGAAGACTTTGTGGTATATTGTGATGCGTCCGGGATAGGACTAGGCTGTGTGTTAATGCAAAGAGGTAAAGTGATGCCTATGCGTCTAGGCAGTTAAATTCATGAGAAGAATTATATGACCCATGATTTGGAGTTAGGTGCAGTCGTGTTTGCACTTAAGATCTGAAGACATTATCTGTATGGGACAAAAAGTGTCATCTATACGAATCATAAGAGTCTTCAGCATATCTTTAGTAAGAAAGAGTTGAATATGCGACAATGTCATTGGATATAGTTGTTTAGTGATTATGACTGTAAATTCGCTACCATCCTGGTAAGGAGAATGTGGTGGCGGATGCCCTAAGTAGGAAGGAAAGAGTAAAGCCTAAGAGAGTTAGAGCTGGGGGGGGGTATGAATATGGACCCTTTCAGTCGGAGTATAAGGTGGATCGGATATGGACGGCTCAGAAGGAGGCTATGGATGAGTTTGCAGGATTACAGAAAGGTTTGGATAAGATGATAAAAAAAGAGAAGTGATGGAACCATGTACTACCTAGATCTAATATAAGTACCTTTGAAGGGTGAGGTGAGAACTATGATAATGGATGAAGCCCATAAGTCGAAGTACTTTGTACACCCAAGAGCTGATAAGATGTATTATGATCTGAGAGATAGGTATTGGTGGCCTAGAATGAAAAAGGATATAGCTAAGTATGTTAGTAAGTGTTTGACTTGTTTAAAGGTTAAGGCCGAGCATCAAAGGCCATCTGGCTTGCTCCAGCAACCTGAGATTCCCGTATGGAAATGGGAAGGGATAGCTATGGATTTTGTGACTAAGTTGCCTATGACTAGTAGTGGGTATGACATAATCTAGGTCATTGTGGACTAATTGACTAAGTCTGCTCATTTTCTACCTATGCATGAGGATTATAAGATGGAAAGGTTGGCTAGATTGTATTTGAATGAGATATTTCTAGACATGGTGTGCCGATCTCGATTATATTAGATCATGATAGTCGTTTCACATTGTTATCGGGAGATCTAATGACAATGTTTGAACCTGATGTAGAAAGTCCAATATGGAGGACTCTACAAAATGAAAAAAGTGTTGATATGGAAGCTATTTGATTCTTGGGGAGTACACTTTTCGATGTTGTAATCTATGCATATCTTTATGTTGGTTGAGAATAGATATCCCCTTACACCAGCAATAATTACAGAGACGTTGAACAAGAAGCTTCAAACTGATCATCTGAATGAAATGTGTTATTAGCTTCTTAAGCTTATGACAAAACAGCTCAAGAATTCTGGAAGTGTTTGATAGCATCCTCCTGGTGATGGTGAAGACTTTTAATGAAGAAACTTGATGATTTTGAAGATAAATATCAAGTTTAGGGGAGGATTGTTGAGATTAAAAGCTTCATAAGGCTGTTTGGAATTACTGCTGCTCTTATCAAAGTTAGTGCTGCTCAAGAAGAAAGGTTTGGGTTACTTACTACTGTCAGTATAAACTTAGTACTGCTAGTATAACTTAGAACTGCTAGTATATGTTTGTACTGCTAGAGTAAAGTTAGTACTACTAGAGTAAAGTTAGTACTGCTGGTGGAGAATGAAGAAAATATTCTAAGTAGTTACTAATGCTTGTACATAGTTAATGCTGCTGGTGTATAAGTTACTGCTGCTAGTGTTTAGAGTTAATGCTGCTGGTACAGAGTTACAACTGCTAATGGATAAATATTGATTAAAGATAAAGATTGCTTATGTGATAAGTATGAGATATTTTTGTAAAAGATACGTATAAGTTATTTGTTTAGAAGATCATGATAACTTAGAAAAATATTGTAAGCCAGTTAGGACTCCTTGGTGTATAAAAGGAGGTCCTAGGGCATAGAGATTGACATCTTTTCATTGTTCTGTCAATCTATTTGTAGCTTCAAGGTTTTGTAAACCCTAACACTATTAAGAGTGTTCGTATTATATTGAGGCTGAAAGTTTGGTAAACTGTTTTGTTATTGATTTTATTCATTACTGTTTCATTGAAATTCTTCTTAGTATCATTGACTAGATTCCGCATAGTCTTTGATATTCACAATCAAAGTTTCTATCATAGTTGTTTTGGATTTATTCAATACAAATTAGCTTTATACAAGCTAAGCAATATCTATTCTATTGGGATCAACAAATCATAAGCTTGTTTTGTCTTAGACCTAAGTGTTTTCTCATTCAACTCACCATTAACTTCTACTTTTTCAAGAAGCAATGGATTATTAATCTACTCAAACCATCAACCTACCCATACTCTAACCTGGTGAGTATGATCTTTGGAAGATGAGGATGGAGTAGTACCTACAGTGCATTGATTACACTCTATGGGAAATTGTAGAAAATGGTAATGCACCCATAGTAACAAAAACTATTGATGGTAAGGAGACTGTTATCCCTTCCTACAAGTGTTGAAGAGAAGTGCACAAAGAAAGGCAGAGTTTATAGGCAATAAAGCACTTTGTGATGGCCTTCCTAATGAGCATCAATTAAAGTTCAACTCATACAAGGATGCTAAGACACTGATGCAGGCTATTGAGAACAAATTTAGAGGTAATACTGCTATAAAGAAAACTCAAAAAAATCTACTGAAGGAGCAATATGAAAACTTTGTTGCATCGAGCACAGAAGTGATTGAGCAAACCTATAAAGGCTTCAACAAAAGCAAATTAGCACTGGAGATGCCTGATGAAAGTTATCCCTCAAGAAGACAATCAAATCAGAAGTATTTCTTGAGAAGATGTCATAATATGGACAAATGCATACAATGTGGTGGATGAACAAACCAGAGATTGAGACATTGAGTTTGGATGACCTCTTCAACAACCTAAAGGCTTATGAATTAGAGGTCAAGGGGACATCTAGCTCAACCACAAACTCACACAATGTAGCCTTTCTATCCTCTAGCAGCACTAACAGTCAACTAAAGTAGTTAATACTACTCAGGGTGTTAATACTACTGCTGAGCACTCAGGGTGTTGCTGATAGCTTAACAACTATTGAAAAGTTGAGTGATGTTGTGATTTATTCCTTCTTTGCTAGCCAACCAAGTATTCCACAGCTAGATAATGAAGATCTACAACAAATCAGTCATGATGATCTAGAAGAGATGGATTTGAGGTAGAACATTACTATGCTGACTATGAGGGCAAGAAGATTCCTAAAGAATACTGGAAGGAAGCTGGACATGGCCAACAAAGAAAGAATCGGGTTTGACAAGTCCAAGGTGGAGTGTTTCAACTGCTACAAGAGAGGACACTTTGCAAGGGAGTGTAGGGCACCCAGGAATCAAGACAGCAGAAACAGGGAACCTATCAGAAGGAATGTGCCAGTTAAGGAAACTACTTCAAATGCCTTAGTGTTCAGTGTGATGGCTTTGGCTATGATTGGAGTGACCAAGCAAAGAATGTTCCCAACCAATTTTGCTCTCATAGGCTTATTTCTTCAACAAGTTCAACTTCTTCTACAAACTCTGAGGTATCTAATGACTCAAATTGTTGTTCATCTTGTTTAGAATGTGTAAAAGATCTAAAAGAACAAAATGAACAATTAGTGAAAGACTTAAGAACAGCTAGGATAAGTGTTATCTCTTATAAAACTAGTTTAGAATATGTAGAAGCTAGACTGATAGTCTTTAAGAAAAATGAATCTGTATGTGAGGAAGATATAAAACTCTTAAAACGTGAAATCTATTTAATAGATTTAGATATTACAAAGCTTAAAAGGAAGTTAGAGTTGGCTATAAAAAAAAGACGAGGTTCAACTTACAGTACAAAAATTTGAAAATTCATCATAAAAACCTAATTTAGTGCTGCTTAAAGATTACAAAAGAAAAAGATGAGGTTCAACTTACACAGTTAGTGTTGCTGGTACAAAAGTTACTACTGTTAGTGTGAAATTTACAACTGCTTAAAGATTACAACTGCTAGAAGAGTTTATGCTGACAGAGAAGAGATCAAAGACTTATCAGAGAAAAGATAAAGATTGCTTATGTGATAAGTATGATATATTTTTGTAAAAGATATGTATAAGTTATTTGTTTAAAAGAACATGATAACTTAGGGAAATATTGTAAGCCAGTTAGGACTCCTTGGTGTATAAAAGGAGGTCCTAGGGCACAGAGTTAGATATTTAGAAATTGTTTGTTTTGATATCAATATAGCTTCAAGGTTTTGTAACCCTAACACTATTAAGAGTGTTTGTATTATATTGAGGCTGAAAGTTTGGTAAACTATTTTGTTATTAATTTTATTCATTACTGTTTCATTAAAATTCTTCTTAGTATCATTCTCTAGATTCCGCATAGTCTTTAATATTTATAATCAAAGTTTCTATCATAGTTGTTTTGAATTTATTCAATACAACTTAGCCTTATACAAGCTAAGCAAGATCTATTCTATTAGGATCAACAGACCTGAGTTAGTGCAAGAGACTACTGAGAAGATCTCGCAGGTTAAGGATAGACTTAAGGCTGCGCGTGATCGTTAGAAAAGTTATGCTGATAAGAGGAGGAAGCCTCTAGAGTTTAGTGTAGGTGACTATGTCTTGTTCAAAGTGTCGCCTTGGAAAGGTGTGGTACGCTTTGGGAAGAAAGGGAAGTTAGCACCTAGGTTTGTTGGACCATTTGAAATTATTGAGAAAGTAGGCCCCGTGGCCTATCGATTAGATTTGCCTAAAGAGTTAGATGGTATTCATGACACGTTCCACGTGTCGAACCTTAAGAAGTTTTGGCTGATCCAACACTGCAAGTGCCTTTGGATGAGATTCGAGTTGATGCTAAGTTGAGTTTTGTGGAAGAGCCTGTGGAAATTTTAGAATGAGAGTTTAACAAGTTGAAGCGTAGTAGGATTGCCATCGTCAAGGTTCGGTGGAATTCGAAACATGACCCTAAATTCACGTAGGAACGTGAAGATCAGATGAAATTGAAGTACCCGTAATTATTTAGTGATGTTAGTAGTTGAATTTCAAGAACAAAATTCTTTTAAGAGGGGTAGAATGTAACCCTTGCCTTTTTTGTGTTCTGAATATTTCTTTTATAGTCCTTTGACTATTTGACTTTTATCAGTTTATTTAGGTTTTGTACCGTGTTGACGGTGGTGATTTTTTTGAGAATTGTGGTGATTTTATGAGTATTGTAATGAATTGTGGTTTATGATGACTAATAATCCCTTTTGGAAGGTATTATTGTGTTGTTTTTATTCTGAGTGGTTTGATCCGTGAATTTTGAAAAATGCCGAAAAATGAGTCTGACACGTCCGTTAATGTACAAATGAGTTTTGAAACGGTTTAAAGTGAAAATATATCGTGTAAATACTCTAGGTTAATGAAAAAGTATTTTTAAGGTGAATAAAAATGCTAATTAACTTTGAGGTAAATTTTACGGTTGAGTTTTACGAGTATTTAAGTGATCCCGACACAAAAAGAAAGGCTCGAGGCCTCCTTGGATGCCATGGCCGGTTCTAGTCCCATAGGGGACATCAAGGCAAGATTTTAGCAAGTGTGTCCATGAATGGTACACTTAAAAATACCCTTATCTTCATTTGAAAAACACATAGTTCATTTTCACAAAAAAATATCCTCTCCCTTCTTTCTTTGTTGGTTCGTCCAAGCAACACACACACACACATATTATGTTTTTGAACTTTGATCAATAAAACATGAAGACATAAATAATTGGGGTTGATTATAGTGTTTGGGTATTTATTTAAACAACGTTTGGGTTGTCCGGTTCGTGTCGAAATATACATTTTTGAATATTTTCTTGTAAGTTTTCAAATTTAAATTTCGTTTGTCCTTCTGGGTTAGTTTTGATGCATAGATGTTAGTTTACAAGTTGATCATCGTGAAAATCGATTTCTGGAAACGAAATGAACAAAAAGAGGGTGTTTGGTTAGTGGGTTATAAAAAGGAAAATAAGGGTTTTTGTAGTTTTGATGTTGTGGTCGTGATGGTTTAATAATATATGTTACTAGATAGCTTATTTTTGATAATAGCTTGTATAGTTTATTTGGGCTTATTTTTAAGCTATTTCTTGGCTTATTTAGGCTTATATGCCACGAAAAATTTCCCAAAATCACTAGGAAAGTGATTTTGATTGTTGTTATGTTATGGCGTATGTTGTGGACTATTTTTTAGGCTTATGGTAGTAACCAAATGCGATACGTAGCTTGTTAGCTTATGTTTAAGCTTAATATACGTAATTTTGAGCTTATGGACTCACGGCCCAATAAGTATATTTAAGTCGTGGCTTAATGAGAGGGTTTATTGTGGTCCGGATTATTTTTACTTATAAGTATATACTTATATATGTAAATGGACCTTGGTTTTGGATTTAGATCGTATTTTGGACTTATAAATGTCTTAATGGACCCTTGTTGGGTCTTAAAGCCCAACAAGCGATATTTAGTCGTTATGAAAATTTTGATAGACTTTTGAAAGTGAAAATGTATTTACGAAGTGATATTGAACGATATTTTAGGAAAACATTTAGTAAACGTTAAAGATTGGGATTTTTTTTTGGAATTTTGTCGAAAAGTGTTGAATTGGTAAAAAGTGTTGAAAATAAAGTTTGAAACCTTGAAAAATGTTGTAAGCGTGTACGGGTCATGTCGAAATTTCATAAAAAGTTTATACTTAGAAATTTTCCTAAAAACGTGATTTTTGATTTTAAATAATAAAATATTATTTAATTATTTTATTTATTTAATAAATTCACTAAAAGACAAAAAATATAATTTTTCTCGAAACTTCTCGGATATGTTTATTATGAGAAAACGTTTCATTTTCAACCATATTATGATTATTTTGGAGTGACTAAGGTTACTGAATGGACTTGTCGAGATATATTTATAATTATTAATTATAAATATTTATTTATATTACTTATCTATTTTCTTTAAATATTATAAGTATGTATTACCGAGTAATGAGATTGATATGATTGTGGAGACATGTCGTCAACCATCACATCACTAAATTATTTTGGGTAATTGTACAACGCGTCTAAACTCTATGCATCAAACGTGAAGATTGTTTTGGGAATTGGATGATTAAATTGAGACATTAACTGGACTAGGTCGTGTGCGGGCGTCGTTGCATTTGCTTGTGTGTTTGAGATTTGGTTGCTAAAGATTTGCTTAAGGTGAGTTCTCGTAGCCTCATTTTTACTATTTTTCCGTTGGGGGAAAATGATACTCAATGTGTTTTGAAATGTTTTGAATTGAACTGTGCGAAATGTGGTTTTGTTTTTGGGACAAGATATGTGTTTATGACTGTTATGTGAATATTATGCATGATTATTGGATTGGATGGGTACTCCTACCCAGTGTTGTGAGATTATTAGATCGAATGGGTACGCCTACGCAGTATTTGTGTGATTATTGGAGCGGATGGATACGCCTACCCAAGTTTGTGTGAGGTCCTGCCCTAATATCAGTGCTCCAGCTGGTAGACCCTTTAGGTGCGTAAGTTACATATGGTGATTGACTAGCGTAGGATGCTGTGTCTTGAATTGTTTGCATATATTCACTGTCATATAGCACTATTGTCCATTGTTGAAATATTGGCACAGCTTTTGGGTTTAAGGTCAAACCTACGAGCTCACCAACATTATTGTTGACGGTGAAGTGAAAGAAGAATAATTTGGTGATTGTGATAGCAGACTTAAAAGTATCCCGAGTGAAATTTCGTGTGAAGTCTTGCTTGCTTGTTGTTTTGATTTTAGTATTTGGATATTTTGGATTAAGTTTGGATTTTGGTCCCCTGTGTGGGCAGTTGAATAATTGTAAGAGATTGTGGATTTTAGTTGCGATTTGGGACATCACTCGAGTTGTTCGAGGTTGATGGTCTTCATAGCACTTGGAGTTTATGCAATGTAGTTTTCTCTATTTTGTATCTTGTGTTATGATTGATCATTATGTTGCATTCCCGAGTTTTTGCCTTTGTCGGGGTGTGACAACAAGCTAGAAATAACAAGAACTAGGAGAGGAGACTTCAAATCTTGAAAAACCCCAAATATAAAATAAAACCATAATTTGTAAATCTTCAATAACCCTTGAAAATCAATGAATCAAACCTTGCACACACCTTAGAATACCTTGAATATCAACTTAGAACACTTGATACAAGAAGGAAATGGAAGATGAAGATCCCTTGTGGTGGTGGTGTTTTAGCCGTGGCTTATGAGAGGAACAAGAGAGAAGTTGTTTGGTTTTTGGTTGCTAAGAAAAGTATGGAACCCTAAGAATGAAGTAAGGTAGTTTATATATAAAGTAGCTAGGGTTTTTAGTTCTTTTATGTTGACTATTCAAGCACGAACACACACTTGCTGTGTGTGTGTTGGTTCAGCCAAGGGTGAGCCAAAAGGGAGCCAAGTGTGAGCCATTTGTAGTTTAAGGATTAAATGGTTAGGTTTAGGTGATTAACAAAGTCAAGGGTGGTCAAAATGAGTCAAGGTATGTAAGAAGTCACATGAGGATGTCTTGTATGGTTAGTGTGCATGAGAGTGACACTCTCATGTGTCACTTTCCCATCTTACATGCACACATGCATGGTAAAAACAAGAAAAGATGAAATTTATTTAATTAGGGGATTGAATCCAAAAATTAGAGTAGGAGGAGGTTTATAATTTTCAAATTTTTAACATTAGGAAGCATAATGGTTGATAGCTTGGGTTTACATGCAAAGGTGGTGGAATTCTGAGGTACCGTTTGGACATAAAACGCTAAAAACGTAAAACGCACGCGATAAACGTAAAAATCGTAAAAGTAAGTGTACATAACCTATGTAACACTCTAGAATGATCAAAATACGTAAAATATGAGTAGAATTAATTAGTCCGAAGCCGAAACGCATCCGATAACGTTTTTCAGTTTACGCGGGAAAATTTCCCGAATTTAGGTTAAATTAACGCCTAACTTATAAAAGTTAAATTAAT
>BQNB010000966.1:0-25742 GCA_026074375.1 Tanacetum coccineum
AAGACAAAAATGGAAGCGTCTGACTAGGGGCGGCCCCCTGATAGGCAGGACGCCCCTAGAAAACGTTACCATTTCCTGGCTATAAATACTGCATTATTCCTTGCAGATTTTCAGATCTCTTTACACGGATTTTTTAAATATCTTTCTCTCTCTAAAATACCCTTTCTTTCTCTAAATCTCTTGATCACTAGCATAGTTTAATCTTGTTTCAAGTGATCCAATCTCTTCTTCTTCCTCCTTCTATCAAGTGTATGAGAAGAACACTCGTTTTTGTCAAGAAACGAAGTGTTATAGATTAGTAATTTCTTTTATCTTCTTCTAGATCCAAACCTCTATTGTTTGATCGTTTGTGATTGTGTAAATCAGGATAATGTATAAATCCGAAGTGTTGATTGAGTGTCGCTTATTATTTTAGTCCTTAAAAATACATTAGTAAAGGTGTAGATTGGTTCTAGCTAAGATTAGGACTCGACATTTAGATTAGTGTCGGAAAACAATGTAAGCGACTTATAAACGGTTTTCTCCACCCGAAGGGAGCTTGTTGACATAGTGAAATTTCGAGTTGGATACTTGGGGAGTGGAGTAGGGTGAAGAAGAGCTTCGTAGCCAAACCACAATAATTCTTGGTGTTGTGGTTTGATCGTTCTATCTCTTATCTTTTATTTACGTTTCCTATTTATTTTTTATATTGTGATTGAATTGTAAGTAGATTAGATATATTGAGTGTTCATATTGTTGGTTGATATCACATATACTCAAATGAAGCGTTTTTATAAACAAAGTTTTTAAAACGTCAATTAACCGGTAAACTATTCAACCCCCCTTCTAGTTTCCACACATCCAACACTCAAATGTTTAAAAAATAATGTGGAATAATGGTGGCTAGATACAAAGCCAAGATAAGTAACCATTTTGAAAAATTTCTCATACCAAGAACGTGGTGCTTGTTTCAAACCATATAAAGCTTTTTGAAGCTTGCATACCTCCTGTGATTGATGGGGAACACCATGAGGTGGTTTCATATAAACATCTCCATTCATGTCACCGCTCAATAAGGCATTCTTGACATCCGTTTGTGATATTTTCCACTTATAACAAGAATCGACAAATATCAAAGTGCGAACAATTGTCATTTTTGCATCGAGATAAAATGTCTATTCATAATCCATACCGTACTCTTGAGAGTAACCTTTAGCAACAATTCGAGTCATATAACTTATAATGGGCCCATCAACTTTGGTTTTCATCTTATAGACCCAACAACAGCTAATAGCATGTTTACTATGTGACAAAGGTACCAAGTCACATGTATGAGTCTGATGTAGTGCAATAAGTTCCTCACCCATAGCACCCCATCAAGGTGGATCAAAAATAGCCTTTGTAGAGGACTCATGCTCATGAATACGATGAACAACAACAACAACAATAAGTGAAGCAAAATAATCATAATAACAAGAGTAAACTAAGTTATCTTTCTTGGTAGACTTACAATTTTGTTTAGGTTAAACATTTTGAAAAGGGCCTTCTGGAACTTCCAAAGGGGTTTTAGGAGCACTCAATGTGACATCCTAAATAGTGGGTTCAACCGCATGAGTTGTAACTGGTGATGACTGAGATATAAAGTGGTGTTGTTGGAACTATCTTACACACTGCTTCTAATACTGGTTCGCGTATTTTGGGTGATATAATGGGTAGAGATTCTTCATTTTTAATATCATAAGCCATGCGAATAAGATCTGAATGTGGTCATGATGTGAACTAGTACGAATAACATGACGTGATACATACAACTTTTAAAGTGAGAAGCGATCTTGTTCAAGGTAGATTTCGAGAATGCTTTTAACAGTGTAAACTGGAGTTTCCTTCTATATGTGATGGAAAAGATAGGTTTTGGTGTCAAATGGAGGCGTTGGATAAAAGGTTGTATTTCGTCGGCTTCAGTTTCGATTCTCATCAACGGATCTCCTTCTTGCAAACTTATAATGGAGAGAGGTCTTAGACAAGGGGATCCTCTTTCCCCATTCCTTTTTCTCATTGTCGCGGAGGCGCTTCAAGTTATTATGCTTGAAGCATGTAATTTAGGTGTGTTCAAAAGAATTGTTGTTGGTGATGAAGAGGTAAACGTGTCTCTTCTTTAATATGCAGATGATGCTTTGATATTCGAAGAATGGTCGCCTAAAAATGTAAAAAATCTTATTTCAATCCTTAAAGGTTTTGGTGATGCTTCGGGTTTTAAGGTAAATATCTCAAAAAGTAATTTATATGGTGTTGGAAGTTGCTCGACAGAGGTTAATAATTTGGCTAGATTAAAAGGTGTAAACCTGGTGTGCTTCCGTTTATCTACTTAGGTCTTTTGGATGGTAAAGACATATCTAAGTGTGCTAGTTGGTCGAATGTTATTGAGCGATTTAACACTCGTCTCTCTGTGTGGAAAGGAAAGCTATTATTCATTAGAGGCCGTTGCACTCTCACTAAAGCTGTCCTTGTCAGCCTTCCTCTTTACTATGTTTCAGTTTTCTGAGGCCCATTCAAGGTTATTGATTATGTAGAGCGTATACGATCTTGGTTCTTTTAGGGCCTCAAGGAGGGTGAAAATTCGCTTGTATGATTTAATAGAAAGCCATTTTGGCAGATTGTGATAAAGGTGGGCTTGGAATTGGAAGCATTAAAGCAAAAAATATTAGTCTCTTAGGTAAGTGGTGGTGTCAGTTTTTATTAGAAAAAGATGCTTTATGGCGTAAAGTTATTGCTGCCATTCACGGGGTTGACGTGGGTTTCTTTGAACGTGTTGCTATAGGCTTAAAGAAAGATGTCTGGAAAAGTATCATAAGTTGTGGGGCTGTCGTTGATGATTTAAACATTAATTTTAAATCATCTTTCATTCTGACAATAGGTAACAGTAACAACATTCTGTTTTGGAAAGACATTTGGCTATGCACATGTGTTCGCCTAAAGGACAGATTTTTGTGACTATATGTATTAGAGACAAATAAAAATGCTTCTCTTAGTAAGCATTGGTGCTGCTTCGATGGTGTTTGGGGTGGTTTATGGTCATGGACAATCAATCTGAGAGGTAGATCTAAGTCTGACTTAGAGCTTCTTACCTCTTATTTGCAAGGGGTTGAGCTTCGTGTTCTTGTTAAAGATGGGCTATTATGGAGTCTTGACTAACAACATTCGTTCTCTGTCAAGAAACTTGCGAGCCTCATTGATTCTAATATCCTCCAAGACCATTGTCTTGGTAGTAAATTGCACACATAGAACTCATTGGTCCTAAAGAAAGTCAATATTCATATTTGGCGTAGAGCTAATGGTAGGCTCTACCTTCTTCTGAAAATTCTTCGTTTAGGTATTAATGTTGCTTCAGTTATGTGCCCTTTATGTGGTGAAGTTTTTGAATCTATAGATCATATCATGTTCCATTGCCCGAAAGTTAAACCAATTTGGTTGAAATGTTTTAGTTGCTGGGATTTATATCCCTCACATGGGGATATGTCGGTTAAGTCGCTTATTGATGGTATCTTTTGCACTAAATTTCCAAAGTTAGCTCAAGCTATTTTCATCGGAGTTTGCTATTCTGCTTTCTGGTTCATATGGAGATGGAGGAATAAGGTTTAGCATGCGTCCATTGAGGATAAGGCCATCGAGTTAGGCGTTGACACCTTTTTCGCTATCCAATCTCGCTTTTTGTTGTGGATCATAAATTGGAATTCTAATATTAAGGTTGATCGAAAGTATTGGGTGTTGGGTTTTTACATCTATTTAACCATTAAATATATCACAAGTACACAACGGAAAGATTAACAACGTATAGAACTTATAATTAACAAGGGTTCAAGAACATACGTACCTTTTAGCAATAAACAAAACGCCGCCTTGAATAAACGTGTAAGTATAACACCACATGAAACCACTAGGATCAAAAGTATGATCCCTTTAAGTCGACACACACAATACGTTCTTAGCAAACAACAAGGTATGCCAGTACTAGTAGTGTTTAACCAAGCGATCACCTTCGTCTTTGAATCAATCAACACACTAACAAACCTTCACGTATGTGGTATAAAAACACAAAACCGAAACCCTAAAGGGTATTCGGTTCGATCGCACGCCAAAGGAAGAAAACAAAACCCTTAGAGGGTTTTGGGAATCGGTCAAACTCAAGAGAGATTTTTAGGGTTTTGGTAATACAAGTTATAAGAGAAACAATGAACCAAAGCCCCTATTTATACACCTCTTAGCTTGGAGAGCAAGCAAGCAATCCCACCTCCTCAAGGAGAGGTGGTCCGGACGACTAAGGAAAAGAGGGGGGAAACCGCAACTTTCCTTTTCTCGGTTTTTGCTTATTAATCCTTTAACTATTAACGACTAATATTTATTCTCGTTAAACTTTTAACGATCGTTTGTTAAATCACTAATTAATATATTACTTTAATATATTAAAATGTTGTTCTACATATTAACGTGTGCATCCCCGTAGGCTCGAATATATTTCCAGACATATATTAATTTATACTTGGGCATATTCTAACAGCTCCCGCTTGGACATGTATAAATAATATAATAACATTGGTAAGCGTCTAGCAACACGCCAATGCTCCCAGAAATATCCGAGTGTGGTTTCTTATAGACACAGATAAATGATTTATGAATTTACAATCCATTTATTTCTGATACCGTGTTAAAAATGGATATGCATCAAGGTCATTCCATAATTTAACGATTATGTTTCTCGTATATGTAACTAATCAAGATTACCAAAAATCAATGAGACATATCTACATGAGTTTTCGGGTATGGCCATACACACATCTGATTAATTTTACGAGGGGCCCAATGACATCATTCTTTAACTATTGAAGGAACAAATTCTTTATTGACTACAAGTGTCAAGTTATCATGCTTCACAGTCACTTCTGAAATAACCCTTATTAGTCACCTTTTTCATGATAACTTAAAGGGCTAATGGCGTGTAAATGTATCATAGTTGTCACCCGTTCCTTCTATATGTATCAAACAAAAACTTTTGCAACTATATGCATTATACTTTGTTTTTTAACATTTTTTGTGTTAAATTTAACCCTCTCAGCCGGTAACGCCACGTCATACAGGTTACCGTCCATGTCACGGTGCATACATTTGCAAAAATTAAGTAGTTTGTTACATTTATAAAAAAATAATCTTGTTTTTTTATACTACGTGCTAAAATTAGTAAAAAGGACCGACAAACTCACTCTTTATTTTCGAAATGTCTTTCTTCCTGGTACCAAACGTCACCAATAACACACTAAACAAACGAATGTTGTTATCTTTTTATTTTTTCAACTGATCTCCACCCCCAAGCACAAGATGGTATGAATTCTGGAAAACCCATTTAGTCAAAAAAATCACACATGATTCACCTACAATCCAAAATCCTTCAATAAATCAAAGATATACTCATAAAAAATCAAATACAAAATTATCCACTAAACAAAGATTTTATACACAAACATACACTTTTTTCTCCTCATCTTCATCTTTAAAAACTCTTCCACCACCAAACCCATATCACCAAACCCCTCACTGCCACAACAACAAAACCACCACGAAGCCCCATGTCTTGAGGATCTTGAATAAAAGCTATATCTTTTATCAAATATGTGAAAGAATTAACAATGGGTTGTAATAAAATATTACTTTTATGAGATTGGGTTTTGGATATGAAGTTTCGTTCAAGATCTGGACATATCTATTCCAAATCCGGGGGTTGGTTGTGGTGTTTGGGTTCGTGATGGTTTCGACCTGAAGAGGTGGCCCGCAATAAAGTCCCTCTCAGTGGCGGCGTAAGATTGTAGTGATGGCCGTTAAGTGGTGGTTGGCTGTGGTGGTTGTGACGACGGTCCGCAGTGGTGGCTGACAATGGTGGATGGGTATGATATGAAACATAAAGAAAAGTGTCTGTGTATATTGTGTATTTGTGTTAGTGAGGGAATGAGAGAAAATAAAGAGTGTGGGTTTATCTTATGTGGATTTTTTATGAAGACAATAAAAAAATGAAATTAAAAAAGAAATAAAAAGTGACCAGCAACTTGTTAAAGAGGTCAGATGCAACATAAAAAATCTCAAAAAAACAAAGTATAATGCATATAGTTGCAAAAGATTTTGTTCGATGTATATATAAGGAACGGGTGACAACTATAATACATTTACACGCCATTAGCCCTAACTTAAACTAGATCAAGAAGGATTATTCACATATGCAAGACCTACTTGCATCTCAAGTCTAAGGATTTTGTAAATAAAATCACTTACAAGATTTACTTAATGTTGACGATCCATAAAGTAAGATTCTTGTTAGTTAGGGAAATACAATATTCATCTTATGAATATTATGTGAGTTTGGTGGACACATCCTTTATATCTACAATATCACCAATCACTCAGATTTGTCTTAATTTAACAATATTCTCATATTGTTAATCGACAACGGATTAATTTAGAATAATTAACATTATTCATGGATTTAAACATGCAAATATATGACACAATTTAAGATAAAAATAAAAAAAATACCAAGTATCATTATCATAAAATAAATTATTCAAACATCCCTTATCCAAATACTAAAACACATATCTACATGAAACTAGTAGCTAAACGAAGTCCTATGCTCCTAGCATGTTGAGTAAGCTTTCCTTTAGGTAAATCCTTCGTAAAAGGTTCAACTAGATTGTCATCTGTGTAAACTTTAAGAAGATTTATCTCGCCCAGTTTAATACACTTGCGAACATAATGGTATCTTCTATGATAGTGTCTGACGCCTTTTTGAACCCCCGGTTCGTTAGCAATAAGAAGTGCGGCAGAGTTTTCGCAAAACATCTTAATAGGTTCGTTTATTGTTGGTACTATACCAAGCCCTGAAATAAACTTCCTAATCCAAACAACTTCTGAAGCAGTAATATATTCAGCTTTTGTAGCAGACAATGCAGTAGTACTTTGCTTGGAGCTTTTCCAGTCCACCGCGCCTCCGTTCAAAACGAAAACATATACCGTCTGAGATTTGATGTCGTCTCTATCAGTCTCAAATCCAGCATCACAGTAGAAATCAACTCTAAGTTTAGCTTTCGGATTTCCACTATAAACCATAAACATATCTTTAGTATTTCTTAAATACTTAAAAATATTTTTCATAGCAGTCCAGTGATATTCACCAGGATTCTGTTAGAAACGGCTTGTTATATTTTGCGTGAACGCAACATCAGGTCTAATGCATTTTACAACATACATAATGGATCCCACAGCCAAAGCATAAGGTACATTTTGCATGCACTTAACCTCTTCAGGTGTTGAAGCACCTTGTGTTTTGTTCAAGTCAAGTCTTTGTTGCATGGGGATATGACCACGTTTGGAATTATCCATCCTATATCTCTTTAAGATCTTATCCATGTAAGAACCTTGACTAAGTCCAATCAATCGCTTTGACCTATCTCTATAGATTTTTATTCCAAGAATAAACACTTCTTCCCCCCAAATCTTTCATAGAAAAACACTTTCCAAGATAATCCTTTACACATTGTAAACTTGGAATGTGATTTCCCATGATAATTATGTCATCGACATATAAGATGAGGAATGTAATATTACTCTCACTAGCCTTTTGATACCAATTGTTAAGAATCGTTTAAGCTCCTAGGATCGAAAACAACAAGTATTGATACGCAACGGAATTTAAATAAAGAACAATGTTATTTTCATAAGGTTATACATTCACATCAAGCCCTAATTCTATTTGATCAGAATAGAACAGTTACCTACCTATAACAGGGATCAAGAACATCTTTACCTTAGGGCTAAGACGATCTCTAAAGGTGAGATCGCCTGGTGTTTCCTGACTACATGATTGAAATACCTTAAACACACATTAGACCTCTAAAACACACCTATAGGATACACACACACGTTTTGGGTGCACACACAATCACACACATAAACTATGTCTAGGGATCTCTTTATATAGAGAGTCCATCTAGACTTACAAAGGAAATCTAATTGTATTAGGAAACTTTATCTTTCCTAATCTTTGATCTTTATCTTTTAAGCAAATCTTTTAGAATCCTCCATCTTTTTTAGAATTCCATATTGTTGACTTTGATCCTTTTGTTTCATTCTTTATCCCTTTGAGCAAGTTCTTTTGTATCACCAAATCAATAATTCCCATATAAGATGAGGACTATTTTTGGAGTTAATATCATAGGAGGCTTGGATACATAAATTTCAAAAATATGAATAAACTGGTTAAGAGAAATCTTGTAAGAGTTTTACCTTCAAAACTTTTTAAAAATGATCAAATCTGTGTTGCTTGTCAAAAGGGAAAGCAACATAGAGCTTCTTGTAAGTCCAAAATAGTAAGTTCAATCAGCCAACCTTTACATATGTTGCACATGGATGATTTTGGTTCAACATTTGTAAAAAGCTTAATGAAAAAGATGTATTGCCTAGTTGTCACAAATGATTACAGTAGGTTTAGTTGGGTTTTCTTTTTAGCTACTAAGGATGAGACTAGTGACATTCTTAAGTCCTTTATAACTGGAGTAGAAAATCTAATAGATCAAAGGGTTAAGGTAATTAGGTGTGACAATAGAACTGAGTTCAAGAATAAGGAGATGAATCAGTTTTGTGAAAGAAAAGGTATTAAGAGAGAATTTAGTGTAGCTAGAACTCCTTAACAAAATAGAGTAGCTGGAAGGAAAAATAGAACATTAATTGAGGCTGCTAGGACAATGCTAGCTGATTCTAAGCCACCTACTACTTTTTGGGCTGAAGCAGTTAATACTGCTTGCTATGTGCAAAATAGGGTATTAGTAACTAAGCCTCATAATAAGACCCCTTATGAACTTTTTCTTGGTAGAAAACCAGCTTTAGGCTTTATGAGACCATTTGAGTGTCCTGTTACAATTCTCAACACTATAGATCACTTAGGCAAGTTTGATGGTAAGGCTGATGAAGGATTCTTTGTTGGGTACTCAATCAATAGTAAAGCATTTAGAGTGTTCAACAATAGAACTAGGATAGTTGAAGAGAACCTGCATGTCCAGTTTAGTAAGAATACACCTAATATTGCAGGAAATGGACCAAATTGGCTTTTTGATATTGATGCACTAACAAAGTCAATGAATTATAAGCCAATTATTGCAGGAAATCAGTCTAATGGTAATGCAGGTACAAAAGCATGTGATGATGCAGGTAAAGCTAGTATGGAGACAGTACCTAGAAAAGATTACATTCTGCTATCATTATGGGCTGCTGATCTACCATTCTCTTAAATTTTAAAGAGTTCTCCTGATGTTGGATTCAAACCTTCAGGAGATGATGAAAAGAAGGTTACTGAAGAACCAAGAAAAAAAGGTGGTGATTCAAGTAACAATGGTGAAAGTTATGATCAAGAGAAGGAGGATAATGTTAACAGCACTAACACTGTTAATGCTACTAGCACAAATGAAGTTAATGCTTTTGGTGCAAAAACAAGCATTAAACTTCCAGATGATCCAAATATGCCTAAATTGGAAGATATTGTTTATTCAGATGATGATGAAGATGTTGGTGCAGAGGCTGACATGAACAATTTGGATGCATTTATTCCTGTCGGTCCTATTCCAACTACAAGAATATACAAAGATTATCCAGTTGAACAAATTATTTGAGACTTGAATTCAGGACCTCAAACAAGAAGAATGACATAGAATTTGGAAGAACATGGTTTGTTTAGTTCTATTCAGCAAAGAACAAACCATAAAGACTTTCAAAATTGCTTGTTTGCTTGCTTTTAATCACAAGAAGAACCCAAAAAGGTAATTCATACATTGAAGGATCCAAGCTGGATAGAGGCTATATAAGAAGATCTTCTACAATTCAAGTTATAAGAAGTTTGGACTTTGGTGGAGTTACCAAATGGAAAAAGGGCTATTAGGACTAAATGGGTCTTCAGGAATAAAAAGAATGAAAGAGGAATTGTGATTAAAAATAAAGCAAGATTGGTTGCTCAAGGGTACACATAAGAAGAAGGGATTGACTATGATGAAGTCTTTGCCCCTGTTGCAAGAATTAAAGCAATTAGGCTATTTTTAGCCTATGCCTCATTTAAAGACTTTGTGGTGTACCAGATGGATGTTAAGAGTGCTTTTCTTTATGGTAAGATTGAAGAAGAAGTCTATGTTTGTCAACCACAAGGATTTGAAGATCCAAACTTCCCTGATAGAGTATACAAAGTAGAAAAGGAACTTTATGGACTGCATCAAGCTCCCAGAGCTTGATATGAAACATTGTCAACTTATTTGTTAGATAATAGGTTTCAGAGAGGAAAGACAGAAACAACTCTATTTATCAGAAGGGACAAAGGTCATATTCTGTTAGTTTAAGTATATGTAGATGATATCATTTTTGGCTCTACAAAGAAGTTATTATGCACTAAGTTTGAGAAGATGATGCATAAGAAGTTTCAGATGAGTTCTATAGGTGAACTCACATTCTTCTTAAGACTACAAGTAAAGCAGAAGAATGATAGGATTTTTATCAGTCAAGACAAGTATGTGACTGAGATTTTGAAGAAATTTGGTTTTACTGATGTCAAGACAGCAAGCACACCTATGGAAACTCAAAAGCTTTTGCTTAAGGATAAAGATGGTAAAGAAGTGGATGTTCATTTATATAGATCAATGATTGGTTCATTGATGTATCTTACTTCTTCAAGACCTGATATTATGTTTGCAGTGTGTGCTTGTGCAAGATACCAAGTCAACCTAAAGATTTCACATCTTCATGCTGTAAAAAGGATCTTTAGGTACTTAAAAGGTCAACCAAAATTAGGTCTTTGGTATCCAAAAGATTCACCTTTTGATTTGGTAGCATACACTGATGGTGATTATGTTGGAGCAAGCTTGGATAAGAAGTCTACAATAGGAGGTTGTCAATTTCTTGGAAGTAGATTGATTTCATAGCAGTGCAAGAAATAGACTGTGGTTGCAAATTCCACAATAGAAGCTGAATATGTAGCTGCTTCTAGTTGCTGTAGACAAATGCTTTGGATACAGAATCAATTACTTGATTATGGGTACAATTTCTTGCATACCAAAATCTTTATTGATAATAACAGTACTATTTGCATAATTAAAAATCCTGTTTTTCATTCAAAAACAAAGTATATAGAGATCAGACATCATTTCATTAGAGATTGCAGTGAAAAGAAATTGATTCAAATGGTCAAAATCTATACTGACAAAAATGTTGCAGATTTGTTTTCAAAAGCTTTTGATGTAAGTAGATTTCAATATTTGATTGCTAGTATTGGAATGTTAAATCTCTAAAATCTTTTATCTCTTTATGTTTTTGTAGAGTTTTGTATGAATTAGTACTGTTATTCATGTCATTAAAAGTTTATGCTGTTAAGTATAATTAGTGCTGCTAGTTATACTTAATACTGCTTAGTTAATGCTGTTAGTTATACTTAATACTGCTGGTATAATTAACATTGTAATTTGGTGAGAAAAAGAATTAAGAGAGTTGGTGAGAATAAAAATAGAAAGAGAGATGTGTAAAAACAGAAAGAGTGATTTGGTGATTAAAAGAATTGAGAGAATTTATGAGTTGAAAAACAGAAAGAGAGTTGTTTAAAAACAGAAAGAGAGAATTGTAAGTAAAAAGAATTGAGAGAAATCAAAAACAGATAGAGAGTTTTTGTGAGCTAAAATGTTAATTTGATGATGGAAAAGCTAATTAGAATGGAATTGAAAGTTAATGCTGCTAGGCATAAAGTTACTGCTGCTGGGGAAAGTTAATGCTGCTAGGCATAAACTTACTACTGCTGTTGAAAGTTAATGATGCTAGGCATAACTTACTACTGCTGTTGAAAGTTAATGCTGCTAGGCATAAACTTACTACTGCTGTTGAAAGTTAATGATGCTAGGCATAACTTACAACCGCTGATGAACGTTAATGTTGTTGAGGGTAGTTTCATAAATATTTCGATTAAGGGTTTCATTCGCTCATTTAATCGATTTCATTCAATCATATACTCTTTAATCACAAACCCTAACTCAATTTCATCATTCATCATCAAAACCCAACACAATGACGACCCTACAGTTTACTGATACTCATAATTTAGTCGTGTTTTTGGCTAAACCCGCTGAAAGTAAAGGGTTTAAGCAGATAGTGGATTTTCTTAATGCACACACTATCAAGTATGCACTAACGGTTAATCCTATGATCTATACTTCATGTATTGAATAATTCTGGGCTACTGTCAAGGTAAAAACTGTCAATGGGAAAGTACAGTTACAAGCCCTAGTGGATGGAAAGAAGATCATCATTGAAGCATCTGTTAGACGTGACCTTCAACTAAATGATGAGGAATGTACATATTGCTTGCCAAATGCTACCATTTTTGAAGAACTTATAAGGATTTTTTGGTAAAAGGGACTCACCTCGGTAAAATATAAAAATCACCCAAGCCAATAAGTACAATGAAATGTGACTGAGTGCCACATTAACCTCAAGCAATCCTGCTTGAACAACCTAACATCGAATGACATGCCATTCGAGCTACAAATCAATACATAACCAATAACACCAATAGGAAAAACCACCTAATGGTGCAAAGACAGAAATTACAAACTATCATCTAAAAATTATTTCCGGTTCTTTTAGTCTTCTTAAACAACCTCCTTAGAACGTTTAAAAAGGCATGAAAGCAACTTGAGCCTAACAGCTGAATAAATGCACTCGTGATTGATTTATGGTTCTTTAGTCTTCTTTAAACAACTCAGTTACGCTATTGCCTCTAATGAAATAGGCCGACGCCGCAACAACCAGTTTGGCAATCACAATATGAGATGATCTACGCCGAGCATTAACATCAAAATAAGCAATAATTGCATAGATATCGTGTTGAAACCGATCAAGACAGGCACAGCCATTTCATATGATTCCAAACATCATTTGAGAACGGGCACATGAAAAAAAGATGTTCATGAGAATCTGGAATAGCTTCACATAGAGGACATGTAGAGGCAAGAGAGTTCGAAATATCCCATGAACAGATCCTATCTTGCGTCTTCAACTTACGTTTAATGATTAACCACAAATTAATAGCATGGCGAGGAATATTAGCTGGAAACCAAACCATATCATACCAATCCACTTTGACATCCCTAGGCCTAATAGAAGACCAAACCTGACTTACCGAAAACTGCTTCACGGTACCATCATGCAAACGCCATTCCAACCGATCAGATTCATTCGAAATCTGCAGAGTATACGAATTCAGAATTGGATACTTCTCAAGAAGTTCCTGAGGCCATATCCAATTACCATCATGGACAATATCAATAACCACTCACCCCGGTAAAATATATAAATCACCCAAGCCAATAAGTACAATGGAATGTGACTGAGTGCCACATTAACCTCAAGCAATCCTGCTTGAACAGCCTAACATCGAATGACATGCCATTCGAGCTACAAATCAATTACAAAACCAATAACACCAATAGGGAAAAACCACCTAATGGTGCAAAGACAGAAATTACAAACTATCATCTAAAAATTGTTTCCGGCAGCTTCCACATCCGAGCATAATGCACACCCTCCTTAGAACGTTTAAAAAAGCATGAAAGCAACTTGAGCCTAACAGCTGAATAAATGCACTCGATGACTTGATTAACGGTTCTTTTAGTCTTCTTAAACAACCTCCAGTTACGCTCTTGCCAAATGAAATAGGCCGACGCCGCAACAACCAGTTTGGCAATCACAATATGAGACGATCTACGCCGAGCATTAACATCAAAATAAGCAATAATTGCATAGATATCGTGTGAAACCCGATCAAGACCAGCAAGCCACTTCATATGATTCCAAACATCATTTGAGAACGGGCACATGAAAAAAAGATGTTCGTGAGAATCTGGAATAGCTTCACATAGAGGACATGTAGAGGCAAGAGAGTTCGAAACATCCCATAAACAGATCCTATCTTGCGTCTTCAACTTACGTTTAATGATTAACCACAAATTAATAGCATGGCGAGGAATATTAGCTGGAAACCAAACCATATCATACCAAGCCACTTTGACATCCCTAGGCCGAATAGAAGACCAAACCTGACTTACCGAAAACTGCTTCACGGTACCATCATGCAAACGCCATTCCAACCGATCACATTCATTCGAAATCTGCATAGTATACGAATTCAGAATTGGATACTTCTCAAGAAGTTCCTGAGGCCATATCCAATTACCATCATGGACAATATCAATAACCATCGACTTAGGATTAAGACCAGATCTATGAATATCACGTGATGACACATGATTAGCCAACGGACCAGCCTCACACCACGTATCAAACCATAAAGAAGTACGCATACCATTACCGATTTTGTGCCAAATAAACTCACGAACAATAGGACGCAATTGCAAAATCTTGCGCCAGCCCCACGACATATTACCCCGAAGTGGAACATCCCAAAAATTACGCCCATTGAGTTTGTAAGCATGAATCCATTTCACCCATAACGACTCCTTTAAAGAAAGAAGCTTCCATATGTGAGACACCATGAGAGCTGAATTAAAATAATCCAATCTACGAATACCAAGACCACCTTCCACTTTCGGGAGACAAACCACATCCCACGCAACTTTAGCTTTACCTCTAGAATCGGAACCCGGGCACCAAAGAAAGTTTCTCATGATTTGCTCAATATCAATCAGCACCCTAGTTGGGATAATAAAAACCGAAGCCCAAAATATATGCATTGAACCAACAACCGATCTAATAAGCTGAAGACGACCCGCTATAGAAAGAGATTTATTTTTCCAATCTTGAACCCGATTTTGAACTTTTTCAATAAGCTCCTTACAATCCCTAATCATGAGCCGAGAAGAGACCAAAGGCACTCCAAGATACTTAACCGGCAGCCTACCCTCCTCAAATGGAAGAACACTAAGAATAGAAAGCTTGATATGATTCAAAACATTGCAAAAATAAGCCGTGCTCTTAGGAAGGCTCGGGGTAAGACCAGAAGCATGTTTAAATTCATCAAGAGCATCTTTGATGATACTAGCTGATTGAACATCACCATAAGCAAAAAGAAATAAATCATCCGCAAAGCATAGATTAATAAGGTCCAGTTTATCACAATAGCGATGGTAAGAAAAACTGTCCGTCTCCATAACCCTCCTTTGAAGCATAAGAGTAAGAACTTCCATAACAAGCGTGAATAAATAAGGAGAAAGAGGATCACCTTGACGAAGACCCCGTTTACCTTGAAAATATCCATGGAGCGTACCATTGATGCAAATGGAATAAGAAGTAGTAGAAACACACTCCATGATCCAAGAAATCATACGAGAATGAAAACCAAAACCATGAAGAATCCTCCTCAAAAACACCCAATCAACCGTATCATAAGCTTTTTGGATGTCAACCTTGAAAGCACATCTAGGAGAGCCACGATCCAAGTGATAGTTATGCATAAGCTCTTGGGTAAGTAAGATATTATCCGAAATACACCTACCCGGAATAAACGCCGATTGATTAGGACTGACCAGAATCTTCAAACTTTGTTTAATACGATTAGCAATAATTTTGCTAATACACTTAAACAAAACATTGCAACAAGAAATAGGCCGATAATCATTAACACGCGATGGGGACTTAACCTTGGGAATAAGAGCAATAATCGTGTGGTTAAGCTCTTTCAAAAGTGTTCCATTCGTAAAGAATTCGCGGATAGCATTAATAATATCATCCCCCACAATCTCCCAAGCCTCTTTAAAAAACGCAGCCGTATACCCATCCGGACCAGGAGACTTATCATCACCCATAGAAAACATAGCATCTTTAATTTCACGATCAGTTACAGTACGCACCATGTGTGAAGCCATCTGTTCGTCAAGACAAGTTTTAAACAGGTTAGAATAATTAAATTCATTCAATTCAGCCGCTTGACCAAGAAACTCTTCATAATGGGACACAAAGACATCCGGCACATTATCATTAGCAAACAACACGCCATCACCATTCATAACCACATCAATTCTACTTCTACTAATCCGGCCCTTGACAGATTTATGAAAGTATGCCGAATTAGAATCGCCTTCCTTAAGCCACTGAATCTTGGCTTTCTGCTTAAGAAACCGCTCCTCCTCTAAAATAGCTTGATTGAAATCAGCCACACACGTAGCTTCTCTTTCACGAAGATTAACATTAAACGGATCCTTGTCAAGAAGCATTTGCACCTGGTCCAGCTCATTACGAAGACGACTCACATTAGAATGCAGATTGCCTTTATCAAATAAAAGTTTCCTAAGAGGCTTTTTCATAAGTTTTAACCTCTTGACAACCCGAAACATGTGAAACCCGCTGATCTCAGTGATCCAAACATTTTGAACAATTTCCTTAAACTTGTCGTGCATAGTAATGATGTTGTAGAATTTAAAAGGTTTAGGTTTATCTTTGGCAACCGTCGGAATGCATAACAACGAAGGAGAGTGATCCGAGTTCCGATAAGGCTTAAATATAGCATGAGCACCCACGAACTCAGACATGAACTCCATGTTGGCCATAATTCGATCAAGCTTTTTAAGAATGCCATCAGCTCCTCCAAGTACAACGTAGCATTAAAATCCCCCAACAAGCACCACGGACGATTACAAACAAAGACCTTATGAAGACTTAGCGACTTCCATAATTCACGTCTTTGAATATACCCATTATGAGCGTAAATAAACGAACAAAACACCTCCTTCTTCTCTCTTTTTAACCAAACACGAGTATGAATAGTTTGATCGTCTTGGTTAAGAACCATAACATCAACATCATTATGATTCCAACCAATAATAATACGCGTACCCTTAGTACACCACGCATTATTAGAAGCCCAATCCCAATGACTAAAAACACTCGTACAAAGCTTCTGAAGATTAGACGTAGCAACATGGGATTCTAAAATAGCAAACACAGAAATCTGATTCTCGGAAATAACCTGCCTAACTTCATTTTGTTTTGGGGAGAAGTTCAAACCCCGAATATTCCAAGAAGCGACGTTAATCATTGGAAACATTAGTAATGGGAGTGCTTGCCCCCTTTGCTGGAAATTTTTCACCATTACGATCATCGAACACCATCTCCTCATCCACTTCCTCACACTCACTGTCATCATTAATGATATTGTTCACATTCCGTTCCATTTCCTCATCTTCAGTTAAAACACCAAAAGAATTCTTTATAGTAATATTATTATCGTTGTTAGCTTCCTTGGCATTATCCTTTCTTTGAATACGCACCTGAGGATTGTCTTTGCTCGAAGTAGCCTTCTCGTTATCGTTCTTCTTTGATGTATCTCCCTTATCAACTCTACGGTATTGAAGATTAAGGGCAGGTTTGGTTAAACGAATCCCTTCAACTTGCTTGTTTTTTACATTCTGTTTCAGTTTCGGCCTTGAGTTCTTTTTAGTAACCATGGTAAATCCATCATCCGTTTCCTTGACATTGACAGCAACTTTAGGGTTTTTAGGACAATTTTCATTAACATGATCAAAGACTTTGCATGAAGCACACCTAGGTGGTGTCCATTCGTATTCGACATCGATCGTAGCAAGAGTATGACCTTTCCCATTACATAATGGGATAGCAATAACAATCGACTCCTTTAACTCCTCATCCGCCGAGAACTCTACAAGAGCCCTAGCATATGTGTTTCTTCCCCAAGAGCTCAAACACATATTACTTGTGTAAGAGTCAAGCATTATAGGCCGTCCAAGTTGAGTAGTAATGAGACTTAAACCTATTTCTGAATATGCCACAATAGGGACATGATGCAATTTCACCCACAATGGAGCTGATTTAATCACGTTCTTCTTCAAATCGGTATTCGGAGTCCATATATTCAGAAACAAAGGTTTATAACGAATCAACCATGGCCCGTCTTCCATCACCTTTTCCATTCCCTCTTTTGAGTTGAATTGAAACATAAAGAAATTTTCATGTAATTGAATTCGCTTTAAGCCATATTTCGCCCATGTGTTTTTTACGTAGTTTTCAACCAAGGGGAATGCTAATCGATCACCTATGAAATAACCATATAAGGTATTAATAAACCTAGAACTGACAGCCTCCACAGCCTTAAGAGGAAGAGCAACAGCCGCACCTTTCATGATTTTAGGGTTTCTGAGCTCATGAATCTTCACCGTTTTTTTGTTGTAGTGAGGGTTACGCTGCAACATGCTAGCAAAAGAAGGAAAAGACAGTTTATTCACTGCACCAGATCCCTTAATATCATCAGCCCTATTAAGGGTGGAATTATCCTCGTTGTTGACTACATTCGCAACCGATTCAGCCACATTCACAAAAGAAGAAGGTTCTCCAAATATTTCAGACGCGTCATTATTAGGAGACACCGACTTAATAGAATTCAGAATAGATTCTTGTTGACGGACAAAACCATCCAGCGATTCAACGTAGGTACTTGTTTGAACAACACCACGCAACGCAGTACGTAGTTTACCCTCCTTGATGAGTTTACCATCGATATTACGGATCTTATTAGCGAGATTACCCGACACTGAATTAACAAGCTTCATACTCTCTAAACGAACACAGCCCAAAAAACAAACCAGAACCAAATTAGGGCTCAAAATTCGACAAAACCCTAATTAGGGTTTCAGCGAAACGGCGCAGCAAACCCTAATCACCACACATGATGAAACGAACAGCAGAGATAGATAAAACAAATAAGCGACAACAACAAAACCCTAAACCTATAAACGAATAATGATCAAAGAAAGCGGCTAACCCAACTCAATCCTCAACGTCGAATCGCATAAAAAACAAATAAAGAAAAGATTAATAGAAACCCTACGCGTATTAACCGATCACAAGAGAGATGGGACGAACGAATCGAGGCCAAAACCCTATCACAAATTAATAGACGAAGGAGAACCCACAATCAAAAACAATATTCATTCGTTATACAATGATTGGAAGAGAAAACGAGATCGGATCAGCAAGCAGTAAAGGAAAGATCAAAATCGCCCATAGTAGAGAGAGGGTTTAACCCGTGCTTTCTTTATACACTTAAGTTATAAGTTAGCTATTGTTAATTTGTGTTCGTTGTTGGATGGTTTTATTTGATCTTGAACTTTCTTTTTTATGGCAGGCTGGATGTTTACATCCATCACTATTTACTGAAATGGAAGTTGCATGCATCTGCAAAAGCTTTCATGGCTGAAGGGAAAGTTGCGACAGATCCTTAGGTATGTTGGCAGAGTTTCCGTTTATAAGCTTTCTATATAGGTCATTGGTCATCTATGCGCCCAACATGTGTTAGTTCAGATAAATCTTTGCTAAGTTTTGAATGTCTTTGTATTGAGAGAGGTAAGCCCCTATGTTGGTTACCTGTTTCAAGTGATAATTCTTTCTTCCTACCATTCTTCACTTCTATTACAATGTGCAAGAGATGAACAATCGTATTCTTCTACATAACGGAATTTGTTATAAGTGATCTCTTATCTTTTTCTGTTCTTCAAGATCACAAACAATTCATTACATTTGTTTTGTGTCGTTGTATAAATTGGATCGCGTGTAGATCCAAGTGTGTATAATGTTTATTGGTGTTGATTTGGTTTGTTATGTCAATCCAAGAGTGTATATCTTATGAGTTGTGAAAGACGTAGTGAGTCTTAGATTGGTTCTAGCTAAGATTAGGACTCGACATCTAGCTTAGTGTCGGAAAAGTAAGTAAGCGACGTATAAACGGGTTTCTCCGCCTAAAGGGAGCTTGTTGACATAGTGAAATCTCGAGTGGAGTACTCGGGGAGTGGAGTAGGAACGAAGAGGTGCTTCGTTGCCGAACCACTATAAATCTTGGTGTCTTGGTTTGATCGTTTCTTTCCTTACCTCTTTACTTATTATTGGCATTGTTAGATAGTTTTGCTGTGATTCATATTGTTGGTTGATTGACATACAACTCGAATCAAACTATTTCATAAGCAAACTTTTAAAATGCTAATTAATCGATAAAACTATTCAACCCCCCCCCTTCTAGTTTATATAGATCATATGAACATTATATGGATTTAGGAGCAGGTATAGATCATAAGAAACCTAGGTTTGAGCTTCGAAGATCAACAATGGAGGAAAATAGGTCGTATGGGTCGAAATGCACTTGTACGCCTAGTTTTTCTTCTTTGGGGCTTCAAGGCTTTAATCTTTCTCTTGATTATTGTTCTTGGAACCTCTTAGGAACTTCTTGAGCATAGATTTGCTATTATTGTGGGTTATAGGAAGAAGATGTGGGGGATGAGTTGATATGAGGGGTTATGTACCCTTTTTATACTCGATCGAGTCTTGGAATTTGTTGGGTTGTATACAACTCGATCTCGTGGAAACTCATTCTTGTCTCGGTTGTCGGTATTTTCTTCAATATTGAACGGATTAAACGAATAAATTAAGTCGAATTTCAGAATCGTGTTTCCGTAAAGAATTGAAATGTTAGGAGGTGATGGGTTTAAAGTTGTTTGCGAGTTAATCGGCATGCTTCTAGAAAGTACGAGAAGGAAGAAGAGTGAGACGTGATGAGAAAACGTAGGTGTTTCAACAATATGGGGGGGTGTTCATTTAGTCCTTTAGAGTCGATAGTAGGATGATAGTGGGGTCGACGACTGAAACGGGTTTCCAAATTATGCAAAACGGATATGTAAGTCGCGAAAAGTTTTAATGATCATCGTATTACTCATGATGTTTAGAAAATAAACGAGACCATTGTTTCACTTGCAATGTCTTCAAAATAAACACGACCTTATGTCACTCACAATTGTTCTTAGGATAAGTTAAATCTATATATATTTCATACATAATACAATTCCATTATGCAAATGGGAAATATACGTAGGGGAAAACGTGAACGCAGAGAAAAAACAACACAAGACAAACGTAAGCTCATAAGCTAAATAGAGTCAAAGATGCAAAAATAAAACGCAAAGAAAAAAAACATAACGCGGAGAACGATAACGCAGGGCAGAGGTAAAATCCATTTATAGCATGCTCAGGCAAAATGATACTCCGTATATGCATAGCAAAAAAAACACGTATAAGGCACACATTAAAAGCACGTAAGGCTCACATATCTGGTTATAGACCAGACCTAGGTAGTATACTACCTGGTCACTTATAACTTGGCTCTGAATACCAATCTGTTCACCCCAAAGGGCCCTAGACGGAATACGTGTCGGGAGGGCGTGCGTTCCTGGATTATCTCAAGTACAAAGCATAAAGAACGACCTCTAAGGTACGTTTTAAAAAATAACATCGTTGCTTAAATTTTAAATAATAATAAGTTTACCATCAATCAAATTTAAAAGTTTCAAAAGTTAAATGCGGAAGCTTTAATAGTTCAACAACGGTATTTAAGATAACATAGATGAAATCTAAAAACTGGTTGGGCCAATTAGACTTCATATAGATCAAAGCAACATCTTCAAGCTAGCACTGAGAAAACATGCTTAAAACGGTCAACATTAAAGTTGATTGAATTCATGGTTTAATTTGATGTAATAGTGGACCACAAGATTTTACAGTATGTTGACAGTTATTAAACAATAACAACCTCCACATAAAAGATATTTCCGTTCCACTAATCGCCCTCCAATCCCCTACATCCCATCACAAACCATGCTCCCACACTTCATACAAATAGACGCACACTGCACTATAATTTCCCTCAAGAAAAAGCCTCACTAGTATGTTGCAAATAGAAAAAACTAACACTCTATACACAGTTTACGCGCCACCCTCAACGTATGAGACTTATTCAGTATAGAAAATCACTCAACTGATCTAGACCACAACTAGATACTGATAAGTAACACCTCCGCGTGTTCTCCTCCCCCCCCCCCTTTTAAGCGGAGAGCTACCGTAGAGCCTACACTACAACCATGCGCTATAGCGGCCAGTCCATAAATTGCATCCAGAACCAGGAGTCTAACTCGTCTATGCCTCCGGCTCAGGACTTGGACGCAGACGAATCCTTGAATACGACAATAATCCACTAGGGTGCACACCAGCGTCACAATACACAGTATCATGATCTTGTGAGGCTTCTTGGGCTCACAGACGAGGATACCGCAGCCTCACGCCATGTTGGTATCATACGGTAAATCCCATCGCGGCTATAACCCGCGTCAGCCCATGCCTACATCGTCTCATCTGTGCTCCACGATTTTACAAACTACCCACCTAAGCAATGTTTCTCCCACCCTAAAGTTCTAAAAACATTTATTCAAAGATGAGTAAACGTGCGGGCTGGCTATGAAGTATAGCAGCTGAGAAAAGGAAAGTCACGTGGGTGTTGCACATAGGCTACGTCTCGATCTCTGAGAAAATTAACGGTTCGGTTTCAGAGTTCATACCGATGGTGAAATGCGAAAATGGATAAAGGGTTTGAGAAGTAGTTGTACGTTGTTTTTATTACAAAAGATGTTCTAATAAAATCTGTTGTGTTGGTTGTCGTATGGTTTGACTCTATGAAAATGTATTACGAAGATTAGTACATAATATATTTAGTAAATAAGAAAATAACAATATTAATAAATTGTTTCGGATTTTACCCGGTAATTTCAAATAATATTTAGAGCCTTTTGATAATAAAAGTTTTTGTGTCCTTAATTACGTACTTCCGTAGGTCACCCATGGTTAGTGCTACTCTCACTTACGAGCATGCTTTAACTGCCTGGTATTTTAAAGTAAATACGTAGGTGAAAACGAAATTATGTATTTTGGTTTATTATAAGTTAAAAATATATATTATTTATCATTATAAATATAGTTTTCGGAAAAGTTTTACAAAAATATTGTTTTTCGCGATTTATTCTAAGTATATAATTTTTACAAAATTTCGGCATGACACCCTAATATGCATTTGTGGTTCGTAATATTTCGTTTTTTAAAGTCTTAGATTCATTCAAAAAATCTCTTTCAAACAATATTTCATACTTTCCGACTGACGCCAAGTCTATACTTTTTTATCAAAACGGTATTCGATAATTTACTTTTCCGCTTTAAGTCTATATATTCAAAACGTTTATATATAATTAAGTTTCAAAATTAATTACATTAATGGTATTAATTAATCCAATTCATAAGTTTAGAAATAAAGCAAGAAGCACTTGCTTATCAAATAAAGCTATAAAATAAATTCACAAGATAGCTGATGCGTGAGCTTATAGCTCTCGGTTTGGGCTTTTATGTTGGGTCGATGGCCCATTAAAACAAACAAAACGCATGTGGGCTTAGTTATTAAACACATTACTCAACAAAAACCATTCGGGTTTTCAATAAGCCAAAAATTAAGAAAGATAGCACTTTGAAAAAAAATATTTCCTTTTAGCAAAATAAACCACACAAAACAAATCTACAATTTTCCTTTCAGTTCTTTTATATTTCGAACAAGACATAAACTTTTTTGGGTTTATGTGATTTTGAAATCTTTGATTTTTTAAACGATCCGTGTGTAAACTAGCTTATTCATGTTGGTAAAGATTAAGGAAGTACAGAAAAAATTAGAGAATAGATTGTGGAACTTACGAAAAATGTTAGATTAGGGAGGTGAATAAGGTTGATCAAACAAACCCAAACGTTGTTAAAAAACCTACCCAAATGATGTATCGAATCAAACACGAAACGAAACCTTTGAGCTTCCAAAATATTGATCAAAATAAAGTGGTTGTTGTGTCTATTTTCTGTGTGGTAGGTGTGTGTTTAGCCGTGGTCACTGAACAATGGAAGTGGGGGATGAGGATTTTTGCGTGTGTGTTTTTAGGAGAGAACTGGTAAATGAAAGAATGAGTGAGATGAATGAATAATAAGATGAATGTGTAAGCTTAATTCTTAAGCAAAAATGGGATCCTAAGCTAGTTGGGACCATGAGGAGACCATGGTGAGAAAATAATGGATCTATGTCTTATACCTTGAAAACATTTAAAAACAATCATGATATTGTGTTGGTGTGTGTGGTTTTGACGTGGGACGCAAAGGAAAGGAAAAAGGGAGACCAATTTGGTCTCCAATATTCTAGGAATGTAGTGCTCTTTGTTTGAATTAATTTCCAAGGCTTCCATGCATGCATATGTTACTATATGTATCAGAAACACGCAAATAACGAAAAATGAGTAACGACTCCACGTAAATTTTTGAAATTTTGAATATCAATTAAAAACGTAAAAAACGCGTGTACTGACGAAAGACTAAGATGTTTGGATGCACGGATCACTCCCGACAATGATTCTCAATAAATAACGGATCAACTCCCCGGTTACCCGTAAAAATTAAACGAAACATCAAAATTTCAAATTATCAAACGGAAATGGCTAAAATATTGATCGGAAATTTACGGGTTGTGACAGGATCTTTGGTGTAATAGATGATGATAAAGTGGTTGAATGAAGCCTCTATTTATAGATTACAAAATAAGGTTACGCCGTAAAGTGCTGACGAGGCTTTCCATGTTGTAGGCATAAAATATGTTACGGCGTAACTAATTTGCCGTGTTACGCCATAACGCTGGCTAGGATGACTCATCTACAATAATAATGATGTTACGTCGTAAACCTTTCCGTGGTTACGCCGTAATCTTGCTAGGTGACGTGTCTTATAACACCCCTATTTTTGACATATAGCAGCGGAAGCTAATCTGGGGTATTATTTCATAGTACAACAGTCATAATCATAGAAAATGAATCATAAAGAGACGTTTTTGGAAAATTTAGTTATCATTCATTTATTCATCAGAGTTTTTACAAAAAGTGAGGTCCTAACATCTAAAAAAACATAAAGTTTGAATGATAACAATTTAGCCATCTTCAAGTCTGTGGCACTTCGTGCTATAAGATATTCAGTTACCTGAGATAAACATGCTAAAAAGTCAACACAAAGTTTGAGTGAAATTCATAGGTTTAAGTAAAGTAGTTTGAATGCAGTTCGATAGTGGTTACGTTGTTATACACCCATAATTTGTAATAATTACAACACATACAATTATCATGAAAAATAGTATTATTGCCTTAAGCTCATGACACAGAAACGTTAGGTTAAATAATCACAAATAATTGCCCTAACGGGTGTCTTTGCCAAAACACCCGTAAAGTTATTCAAATATGTGCTATTGGTTACCAACGGTATAAGTACACCAACGGGGAGTCCAGTCCCAAATAGATCTATTCACAGCATTCGCGCTTACCTCGACGAGTAATTAACAGTTCATGATAGTGGGTACTTAATGGCAAAAGTAGGGACTTAGGCAATAATGAATCAGGATAACATACAGAAAAATACTTGCATTCATGGTTTATAACATGTATCCCCCTCGCGGGTTTATGAAACATTTAAAATATTGAATGCGAGGCTATGAACTTACCTTAACAGTATAGGGAAATCTGATTGATGGCAAAATTATATGAAATGAAAGTAACGGTTTCGTCAAACAACCTGGGTAATATGTCAAGTCTTAGTTTGATTGGATATGTTTTATGTCATAATGAAATATTATTTTGATTGGATTTAATATGGAAATATCGTATCACTGTTTGGGCCATCATAATTTAGAGTTCATGTGTAACACCCCCAAAATCGGGTCGCAGCGGAATGTGTTTTCGGGAGCGTTACTTCATAATACCATTGCACAAGTCATGAGAGAACGACCTCTAAGTGTCGTT
>BQNB010000966.1:30699-63199 GCA_026074375.1 Tanacetum coccineum
TAATCCCATCATCATCTTTGTTGCAACCCACATGTTCACTCATCCTTTCCATAATCAAAGTATTAATATCAAGAACCTATAAAAACTTCATTAGTTTATAAACCTACTAGTTTCTTTTGAAAAAAATAACACAAACACTATAGAACTTATAAGAATTAATCAAGAGCATAAGAATATAAAAGAATAAAAGATAGGTTCAAGATATACTCACAAATGAGAAGAATCAAGAAGAAAACCACTAGATCTAGTGACGAAAACCTTAGATCTTGAAAAACCTAAATTAATATTAGAAACCCTAATTTTAGATCTTGACTAAACCCTTGTAAATCAATGAAACCCTTCTTGGAAACACCTTAGATATGAATGAAAATGATCTTAGAATAGTTATATCTTGTTAGAAATCAAAAATATGGAAGTGTATGTGTGTGTGTTTTGAGTCGTGAGCTCCAAGAGAGGGAGAGGGGAAAGAATTTTTGTTGGTGGCTTGTGGAATGAATGTGTAACCCTAAGTTGTGAAATATCAAAATATATATAGGATAAAGGATAAGGATTAGGTCTTGGTATCTTGTGTATGAGACCAACATACACCAAAGGTATGTGTGTTGGGTTGCTCGGCCGAACACTACACCACAAGACCAATGTGGTTCAATTTTGAGTCTTATGAAATTAAATGGTTATCTTTCAAATATTGTTAGTGGTTTAGTGGTCCTTCCATGTTGCATGAAGATAAGATGTGTAAGAAGCACAAGTTTATGCATGGGAGGATAATACAAATATGTCACTATCTTTGCATGTGATGATGTTTTCTTTTGAAAATTCAAAATAAAGGTAAAAGATGCTTCAAGATTTAATTTAAGTGTATGTATTTATGTGTGGGATTTGGGTAGGGGGAGGGGTTACCATGAAAATTTTGACTTTTAAACTCAAGATACAAGATAACCAAAGTTTACACATAAAGATTGCCGGTTTTAGGGTCTCCGTTTGACCTAAAATGTTAAGACCGTACAACGTACGCGAAAAACGTATAAATCGCAAACAAAAGTAAATGTGACCTACGTAACACTTTAAAATGATAAAATAATGCATATAACACGTAAACTAATCCAAGTCTGAAGCCGAAATGCATCCGATGATGATTTTCAGTTTTATGCGGGACAACTTCCCAGAAAATTGCCAGATTCAAACGTAACGTATAAAAGTCAAAATAATGATCAAAAATGTTTAAAATAATGACCTGAAATTTACGAGGTATGACATCCTTCCCCCGTTAAAAGATCTTTGTCCTCAAAGCTTAAGACGTAGATGTAGGGTTAACGACAAGATGAGAGTACTTTTTCTTCATTTGGTCTTCACGCTCTCAAGTAAACTCAAGACCTCGCATAGAATTTTAAAGAACTTTCATAATTAGGATACGGATCTGCTTCAAATGTTTGACTTCGCGATCTATGATTTCAACCGGTTCCTTGATGAAATTAAGCTTGTCATCGATCTGAATTTCATCCAACGGGATAACTAACGGTTCGTCAGAAAGATACTTTTTCAGATTGGAAACGTGAAAAGTACTATAGACACGGCTTAGTTGATCCGGGAGTTCAAGTCGGTAAGCGTTTGTTCCAACTTTAGAAAGTACCTTGAAAGGTCCAATATAATGAGGGTTCAGCTTCCCTCATTTGCCGAAACGTATCACCCCTTTCCATGGTGATACCTTTAACATAACCTTATATCCAACTTAAAACTTCAATGGCTTACATCTCCTATCGCATAGCTCTTTTTTCTATCGCATGCAGCTTGAATATGCTTCTTGATTTGGATGATCTTTTATGTAGTTTCATGAACAATTTCAGGGCCAGTAAGCTGAGCATCTCCAACCTCAGCCTAACAGATAAGCGATCGGCACTTACGACCGTACAGTGCTCTGAATGATGCAGCTTTGATACTCGTGTGATAACTATTATTGTACAAAAATTCCACCAAAGGTAGATGTCTATCCCAACCTTTTCCAAAATCGATCACACAAGCACGCAACATCTCTTTTAAGATTTGGATGGTCCTCTCACTTTGACCATCGGTTTGAGGGTGATAAGCCGTACTGAAATCCAATTGGGTACCTAGGGCTTTCTGAAGCGATTGTTAGAATTAAGAGGTGAATCTATCATCTCGATCAGAGAAGATCAAAACTGGCACACCATGCCTCGCGACTATTTCCTTCAAGTATTGTCTAGTCAACTTCTCCATTGAGTCGTTCTCCTTCATTGGTAGAAAATGAGAGAATTTAGTAAGGCGGTCAACAATTACCTAAATTGTGTCTTGACCAGTCGACGTCTTTAGCAATTTAGTAACGAAATTCATGGTAATGTTTTCCCATTTCCACACCAGGATCACAGGTTGAACCAACAAACCAGATGGTTTTTGGTATTCGGCCTTGACCTTGGCACAGGTCAGACACTTACTAACATAGGTGGCAATCTCGGCTTTCATATTGGGCCACCAATACAGTTTCTTAAAATCTTTGTACATCTTGTCCGATCCAGGATGGAACGAATACTTTGACTTATGCGACTCGTGCATAATCAAAGCTCTCAAGTCACCAAAACAGGGTATCTAACTCCTATTCCTTAAAAACAATGTTTCGTCACAACGGGTTTCAAGCTTCTTAATCATATTGCAGAAATCTTCAGTTACATAGTTCTCCTCTTTTCTTACCTCAGCTTGAGCATTCAAAATTCTCTTAGGAAGATTTAAACCAATAGTTATAACCAAGGCTCGAACTCGTACTGGCTTAATCCTTTCTTTGTGACTTAGCGCATCAGCCACCACGTTCGCCTTCCCTGGATGATAACGAATCTCGCATTGGTAGTCACTCAACAGTTCTAACCATCGACGTTGTCTCGTGTTCAACTCCTTTTAATCAAGAATATGCTGCAAACTTTTATGATCAGTGAACACAACGCACTTTGTGCCATATAAATAATGTCTCCACATTTTGAGAGCGAACACTACAGCTCTAAGTTCTAAGTCATATGTAGTGTAATTCTTCTCATGAATCTTGAGTTGGCGTGACGTGTAAGCTATGACTTTTTCCCTTTGCATCAAAACTGCGTCCAACCCTTTGTGAGAAGCATCACAGTAAACCACAAGATTTTCACTACCTTCGGGGCAAGCCAAAATTGGTGCACTACACAATTTCTTCTTCAACAGTTGAAATGCAGCTTCCTCCTTTTCATCCGAATTGAACTTCACGCTCTTTTGCATCAACTTTGTCATCGGCTTGGTAATTTTTGAGAAACCTTTGATAAATCGTAGGTAATAGCCAGCAAGACCTAGAAATTGACAAATCTATGTTGGTGTCTTGGGTGACGCCTAATCCTTGATTGATTCAATCATAGTTGGGTCCACATGAATGCCTTCACTACCTATCACGTAATCAAAAACTGTACCTTTGAAAGCCAAAATTCACACTTTGAAAACTTGGCGTATAATTCCTCCTTCTTAAGTAATCTCAAAATTAACTTAAGGTGCTTTTCATGCTCCTTCTTATTCCTTGAGTAGATCAAAATGTCATCGATGAAAACTATCAAGAATTTATCCAGATATGGCTTGCACAACCGATTCATCAGATCTATGAATACCGCCGGTGCGTTGGTCAGTCCAAACGGCATCACTTGAAACCCATAGTGACCGTAATGTGTCTTAAACGTTGTCTTTGGAATGTCTTCCTCCCTAACTCTGAGTTAGTGATAACCAGATCTCAGGTCGATCTTAGAGTAGACTTTTGACCCTTACAACTGATCAAACAAGTCGTCGATTCTCGGAAGTGGGTATCGATTCTTCATAGTAAGTTTGTTTAGTTTACGGCAGTTGATACACATCTGAAAAGATCCATCTTTCTTTTTGACAAATAAGACTGGAGCTCCCCAAGGTGAGGAACTTGGTCTTATAAACCCTTTGTCAGAAAGTTCTTGCAGCTGAGTAGACAACTCTTGCAGTTCTGACGGGGCTAATCTATATGGGGCTTGTGCTACAGGTGCAGCACCAGGGACTAAGCCGATTTGGAATTCAACTTATCGCAAAGATGGTAATCCAGACACGTCTTCTAGAAAGACTTCCAGAAAGTCCCATACCATCTGCAGGTCTTCTGGAAAGACTTCCAGAAAGTTCCGTACCATCGGCACATCCTCAAGTTGATTCTCCTCCAACTTGTCTTCGGTTTCCTTTTACATAACTTGTGCCAGAAAAGTTGGGCAACCCCTCTTAATATAATTCTGAGTTTTAGTGCACGATATAATGCTTAACTTCTACTTCTTTCCTTCGCCACTCCTGTCACCTTGGACTATCAGGACTTCATCTCCATAAGGAATACGCACAATCTTTTCATCACAAACGATCACCGCATGATGATTCACCAACCAATCCATGCCGATAATGACGTCGTAACTACCAAGTTCTATGGGCATTAGGTTAATATTGAATGGATGATTCAGATAATTCAGTATACAATCTCAAATGATGGTATCAACTTCTATGATCTTTCCGTCAGCTAACTCAACTAAGTACTTAGTGTCTAGGGTAGATGGGATGATGCCACTTAAAGAGCTAAACTCGGCAGAGGTGAGGCTTTTATCAACTAGGTTCTATGTACTTGCAATAGTTACGTCCTTTTCTTTAACTTTAGGTCCATTAAAAGTTTTGTCTGTACGAGAATCTCATAATCTTCCTAGTTCCTAACTCACTAAGAGAGAAGTCAATTAAAGGAAATCTCCAAGTTTTCTTGGTTATAATCCAATTAGAAGGATAAGTTCATTACGTTCCAGAATCCTACGATCCATAATTATCATGAATACAAGGAGCGTGATTCGGTCTCTCGGCTAAGGGTATGTTATCTCAATATGATACGGTTGAGGAGATTCTACTAAGTTACGGCGTCTACTAATACGAATACAAATGAAAAAACACAAATCATGAATATGCACGCAAAATATCCATTAAACATAGATACAATAAAATCTAATTGAAAATATAGAGAAAAGAAAGGAAAATAGAAATGGAAAGTAAGGATGAATTGTCAAAGTTTTTAAGGTGACTACTCCCAGCATAGCATGGTCTTTCCTGAATTATACATAGGTGATCAGGCTATGTATAATTAAGGACTAACGATGCAATGTTCATTTCGTCAAAAAAATTATATGGTATACACAGTATGGCTTAAAACGTAGCAAAACAGTTCTTAAAAACGAAACAAGGTAGTTATAGAATGACACAAGATGTGTTGTAAGATAGTGAAAAATAGTTTATGAGGTGCTAGCGTAATAGTTTACGAGGAAATCACGTGACAGTTTATGATGTAATAGTAAGGGGTCTATAATATGGTAACAAATAGTTTACGAATTGACAACCAAATAGTTTCTAAAAATTCAACAAAATAGTTTATAAGGTGACAACGAAATAGTTTATAAAATGATGTAAATTTTTTTTATAAATGACAGTAAGAGATGTTATAAGGTGAAAACAAATTAGTTTATAAAATGGTAGCAAAATAGTTTATGAGATGATAGTAGGACAATTCATAAGATAATGACAAAACAGTTTCTAGGATAATAGCAAAATGGTTTATAAGACGATAGGAAAACACTTTATATAAAACACTAGCAGAATATTTTATGAGATAATAGCATAATGGTTTATAAGGAGCTAGCAGACCGGTTTATAAAATGATTGCAAAGTAGTTTATAGGATAACAACGAAACAGTTTATAAGATGATAGCAGAATAAAATGACAGCGGAATGGTTTATAAATGACAGCAACTCTATAACACCTCGTGTTTTAGGGTCATTTACAACGTAAATAAATTCACTATTTATTTTTAGTATTTTACGCGTTTGCTTTTAAATCGTAATTGTTAAGTTAAATCGTATAACACCCTGTGTTTTCAAGTCATTGACAACGTCGATAAATCCACAATGTATTTTTTTTATTGTACGCGTTTGCTTGTAATTTCATGTATTGAGTAAAAATCGCGTAAGCTAAAAATTAGCGTTCAATGTAAACGGGCATCAAACAATTAAATGTTTACATCAAGCAAGGGTTAAGTAATTATTTTAAGAATAATTATTAACTTTGTTCATTTTATTTTTATCGGATACGTAAAGTGTATACGTTTCGCGATAAATTGCGTTTAGGCACTCCCGGAACCACCAAAACTTTTCTACGCTTCAACAAATACCCACATTTATACCCAATACTCAAAAATCATAAAAATATATCATATATATCTTTGTTTGGCCGAATTTGGAGATATGTATCCAAGAAATATCTCAAAATCTTACACTTGGTCAAATGTACCTCATTTGCATTAATACTTAGCCATTCCATGTTGGTTTGACCAAAGACACAAAAACATGAATCCTTGAAATCCTCTTGATGTTTGTTGAATGTTTATTCTTGACTTTTGACCATTGAAAGTCATATATACATTCAAGTAACTAGATAGTATCACATAGGTAGAAAACACTTAGCAAAAATCAAACTTTTCTTCCCTTTTTCTCTCCTTAAGCTCACGGCACAAACACCCCTCTATAATCAATCCATACAAAATTTTATTCAACCTATACCCTTCTATACACATCCATTACAAGTCATTCTAAGGTGTTTCCAACCATTGAATCACCATTTGCAAGTAATAATCAAGAAAAGGAAGCTAGGGATTTTATTGAAGAAAACAAGGGTTTTCTTTGTGCAAGTTTGGATTTTAAGGCTAAACACGGGTTTAGATTGTATTAGTCATCATCTTCATACATCATAAGGTCATCTTAAACTCTTTATGATCTTACATTTATCATTAATATACATATGTTAATTCTTTATAGCTTGAATCACCATTTAGGATTTTATTATGAAAATGAAGTTTTTACTTGCAATACTCCTTTTGTACATTAATATACATGTTGTGTTATTACTAGTATCATGTTAATAAGGATGAGAAAATATTGTACCATGTTATTTTGATGTAAAAATGATTAACTACAAATTAGGGTTTATAAAAGTTTCATAATATGTTTCTTTTACCCAAAGTAAAATCCCTAAAAACCTTCCCGGGTCGTTTCCCGACGAGGAGCGAATTTGAAAATCGGTTACGTTTGTGATCGCGCGATTAAATGGTCAATATTTGATTTGGTTTTCTATTTCTACTAATAATATGATAAAAACAAGTAAAGGCGTGCTAAAAACGAAAGCAATTAAAGATTTAAACACGAAAAACGTTAACGGGATTCAAAACCCGTTCTTTAAAAACCTAAATTATGAAATTTTAACCCTACAAACGCAAATTTAATTTTTAACAGTCCTAAATGATAAAAGAAAATTTTAAAAAAAGAATTATATTTTTTTGACTTTTATTTAATTTATTATGAATAAAAAACAGTTTTTATCTAAATTAAATATTAAAAATACTAAACTATTTATAAAAAATTTGAAAAAATTACAAAAAGTACTTTGAACAATGCTGAATTTAAGAAAAATAAAACGGAGTTACCAGCTTATTTGAATAAGCTGGTATTAAGCTAAAATAGGCTGATAAGCTAAATGGCTAAAACAAGGGTTAAGTATTTAATGTTGCAAGGTATGACAGGTGAAAAGTCCCAAGGGCAGTGGTTGAGGTGTGTGTGTTAAATATGCTTGGTATATAAAGGGGAGGTCACAGGTTCGACCCCTGTGACCTCTCTTTTTTACACAACATTTTTTTTGTTTTCTTTTTTTAAAAAGCTAATAAATAAGCTAAAATAACAAACTTTAAAAAAGAAACTTTTTGTAAATCCTACACATAAGCTAGAAATAAGCTAATGAAAAAGTGACAGATTTGCTTAAACTTAACTAAATGAACAAAGCTAAAACTGCTTGGAGCTTTTGGACACAATAAGCTAAAAGAAAAGAAAATAAGCTAAAGACCAATGAAGCCGTACACCTAATAAGCAGATCTAAACAAAAATTAAGCAAAAAGAATAAGCTGAAAAGCATCTAAAACACTTAAGACAGCTTGACACTTAAAACAGAAATAAAGGTTTTTGAAAGTGACTTTTTAAGACTCAATAAGCAAAAAGAATTGCAAATAAGCTGAAATCAACCTTAACCCTAAACCTAATAAGCACTAAAGATAGGAAATAAGCAAAGACTAAAAGCTGAAAGGGACTGTAACACCCCCAAATTGGGTCGCAGCGAAATAAGGGTCCGGGGCGTGTTACTTCAAGATAAATAGCACAAGATATATAAGAACGACGCAAAAAGTCGTTTAAAATGATACATTGGATTTAATTAAAAGACTTAATACAAAAGCATATAGCTTTACTTGTTCATTGTTGAATATTTCAAAAGTTGACAATCATTTCCACAAAATATGATGCACCTAAATCTTTAAGCGTGCAATCCAAAATGTTTCCCAATGCATCTTGGCATACCATGGCTTATTGACTCCTGAAAACATTCTTAAAAACTGTCAACAATAATAGTGGTGGGAATTCATAGGTTGATAAACCATATTTTATGCAGGGACCGCAAGACTTTTCCGTGATATGCAACAATGCAAGGCATACAAAAACTAGATTTACTTGTACACTAAGCTCATGTACACTGAAGTCTCGACAGTCTTGTTCGCAAAAATATTGCTACTCAGCCCGCAATGGATGTTTTAAACAGAAAACATCTAAAATTCGACATGCTATAAACGTTTTGTTCCTCGGTGATAGCTTAGTCACCCCGAAAGGGGAGGTGTCTTCCCGATAGACCTATTATAATAATATTCGCGCTCACATAATGTATTTACCAACTACATCTATGCAAATTGAGCAGTTCATGATAATGGGCTTAACTGCGGTTATCGCTACTTAGGCAAACATGTAATCTAATACTTGCGTCAATTTGTTGAAAACAAAGCCTGTTTCCACCCATAATTATAAATCATTGAATAGTAAAAGGTGGGGCTATGAAATCACCTTGAGTTCTGATACATCTAAATATCGCAGATGAAGCGTCACGTTAAAAAGAGGAATGCAACCTAAAATTATAATGAGGTAGTTATAAGTATCCGGAGTACTTGAATATAATCTGATAGTTGTTACATCGTACTATCGTTCGGGCTATCATAATTTAAGAGGTCATGACATGACGTTCGAGGAGTTAGGAAACTTTAAATTCGTAAATCAACAAACTCGTCGATACGCCATCCAAAGAGGCCTCATTATTGAAACTCCATAGTAATATAGTACTTGATAAAACCACATAAATTTCTATATAGTTCAATACCAACTAAATGGTTTCTTGGTAAAATTACGTTTAATATGTGAAAAACGTTATAATTGTGTTTAGTAAACTAGCATTACTTTTGCGTTTTCAAGCACGATTTTAACGTTTTTATGCCATCTATTCGTATTAGGATGATGTTAGCATAATTTGAACATTTTCAATAATTTTGACCCTCTGGTGTACAGTAACTTTTACTGTTCAACATCAGACGTGACTTTTACTTTAAATAGGTATTTGTTGTCGTAAAACCGTAAATGTCGTTTTTATTCGTTTATAGCCTCCGTTTGTAACTTATTCTTTCGAGGACGTTCTAGTTTTTGAAAGTTCTATAATTTTATGACAGGTTTACAAAAGATATATTCTTTCCTGTGTTTGTGTAATTGGACTCTCTGTTATATAATACAATAGTTCTTATAAGGTATTGTGTAAACTCGCGAAAATTCATAAGACTCGTTCTCGTTATTAATGAAAAGAAATTACCGATTCTTTCAGTTTTGGTATCGCCAAAGAATATGTATTATTTGTTAAAAAATATCAAACTAGCTGGTTAGATTAAGTTTTATAAAAGTTATTTTATAAACTCCATTTAATTAACGTATAAATCGGTTTTAACGTATCTTTTTCCGTTTATTATCCGTTTGACCAAGTTTCTTACCTTTTCGGATCGTCGTGAAAATGTATTAATCTTATTAAAATATTAAGTAAAGTTATTTTTATTACACTTTTGGACAGAATGTTTAAATAACTTTCATAAGTCCTTTTTTGACATTTATTTTTATGTTTTACTCTCTTATACTCTTTACATAATAACCATTGTATACAAGTGCTTCTCATCTTGTTAATCCTTTATTTTAATGATCATTAACATTACTATAGGGTCCTTAATAATTAACCGTAACATGTCATTTGTATTTCTTTAACTTGAAAACATATTATCGAAACTCTTTATAAACCTAATTTGTAGTTATTCATTTTACATCAAATAACATGGTACAATATTTTCTATCCTTATTAACATGATACTAGTAATAAAACTCAACATGTTTATTAATGGTACAAAGGTGGTATTGCATGTAAAAAATTTCATTTTTCATATAAAATCCTAAATGGTGAGTCAAGCTATTAAGAATTAAATATGTATATATTGATAATTGTAAGACTATTAAAGAGTTTAAGATGACCTTATGATTGTATTAAAGATGATGAATAATACAATCTTAAACCCGTGTTTAGCCTTAAAATCCAAGCTTGCACAAAGAAAACCCTTGTTTTCTTCAATAAAATCCCTAGCTTCCTTTTCTTGATTATTACTTGCAAATGGTGATTCAATGGTTGGAAACACCTTAGAATGACTTGTAATGGATGTGTATAGAAGGGTATAGGTTGAATAAAATTTTGTATGGATTGATTATTATAGACCCTACCGGAGGTGTTTGTTGCCTGTGAGCTTAGGATCGAGAACAACCATAAAGGGAAGAAAAGTTTGATTTTTGCTAAGTGTTTTCTACCTATGTGATACTATCTAGTTACTTGTATGTATATATGACTTTCAATGGTCAAAAGTCAAGAATAAACATTCAACAAACATAATGAGGGTTTTAAGGATTCTTGTTTTTGTGTCTAAGGTCAAACCAACATGGAATGGCTAAGTATTAATGCAAATGAGGGTTAGTTTTGACCAAGTGTAGATTTGAGGGATATTTCTGGATACTTGTATCTCCAAATTTGGCCAAACAAAGATATATATGATATATTTTTATGATTTTTGAGTATTGGGTATAAATGTGGGTATTTGTTGAAGCGTAGAAAAGTTTTGGTGGTTCCGGGAGTGCCTAAACGCAATTTATCGCGAAACGTATACACTTTACGTATCCGATAAAAATAAAATGAACAACGACCATAATTATTCTCAAAATAATTATTTACCTTTTTGCACTTGATGTAAAATTTAATTGTTGATGCCCGTTTACCATTGAACGCAAATTTTTAAAGTACGCGATTTAACTTTACGTTTATGATTAAGTAAAACACGTTACAATAAAAAGGTATTGCGGAGATTTATCGATGTCGTCAAATGACTTGAACAACACAGGGTGTTATTGACTTCCCTCGTTTTAAAGAACCTTGTCCCAAGGCTCACAATTGCAGCACTTGACCGACGGTGTGGTATTAGGTGAAGAGGTGTGGATATTTCTTCTTGAATTGGTCATCACGTTCCCATGTAAACTCAGGATCTCTCTTGGAGTTCAATCGAACCTATGAATAATGGGGTTCGGCTTCGCTTTCAAACGTTGTAACTTCACGGCCACAATTTCTAATGGTTCCTCAACCAAAATGAGCTTGTCATCAGATGATGTCCCATCCAACGGAAGGTAAATGGTTCGTCGGATGAAACTTTTTTTTCCAGATTAGATACATGAAACGTATTATGAACTCTGCTCAATTCTTCTGGAAGTTCAAGTTTGTAAGCAACTCTCCAACTTTTTCTAACACCTTGAAAGGTTCAAAACATACTAGGTTTATCTTACACCGTTTGCCATAAGTACGACCCTTCCATGGTTGAAACTTTGAGCATAACTTTTTCCACCGACTTGGGAATTCCATTGTGTTTAACGCTTCAAGTCAGCGTAACTCTTTTGTCGATCGCGAGCAGCTTGCATCCTTTGCTGATCTTGGATGATTTTCTCAGTGGTATCTTGATTAGTTCCGACCAAGTATTTGAGCTTTCTCAACTTCAGTCAACATACAGTGTGCCGACATTTTCGACATAAAGTGCTTCGAATGTGCTCTGGCCTTGATGCTTGGTGATAGCTATGGTTGTATGAAAACTCGACTAATGGCAATTGATTAATCCAACCATTTCCAAAGTCGATCACGCAAGCACGTAACATATCCTCGAGAGTTTGTATGGTTCTCTCGCTTTGCCCATCTGTTTGTGGTGGTTCGCTGTACTCAATATCCTAATTAGTTCCCAAAGGTTATGAAGTGTCTCCAGAAATTTAATGTTGAATCTCGGTCTTGCGAACACAAATTGCTTAAGACAGGGATACATGTCTCGTGACCACCTCTCCTTCAGGTACATTCTTGCAAGTTTGTTCCAAAGGAGTCAGGTCTTCTTATTGTGTGAAGATCGCCAGACTTAGTGAGTTGGTCAACGACACCCAAATTGTGTCATAGGTTGCGACGATTAGGAAGCTTTATAACAAAATCCATTGGTAATGTTTGTCCCACTTCAATTCGGGATCTTAGGTTGTACAAATCCATGATGGCTTTGATGTTCGGCCTTGACCTTAGCACAGGTCAAACACTTGCTACATATGTGGCATTGTCGGCTTTCATGTTGGGCACAATATAGATGTCATGTCTTGGTACATTTTGTCGGAAATCCGGAATGAATAGAGTATTTTTGATTTTGTGGGATTCATGCATGAGCACATTCCGCAAATCGCCATAACAAGGTAACCAAGCTCTGCTTTGAGGACACAAGGTTCCATCCGACTCGGTTCCAACTTTTTGTTCTCTAATTTGCTTCTGGAAATTTAGCATTTTCAAGCAAACATTCCCCAACGTCTTCATCTTAATGTTCTCTGGTTTTCGCGCTTCGGTCTGAGCATTTAAGATATGTTTGGGAAGATCCAAACCAAGGCTCGAACTCTTAACGGTGGTTTCGTTCTTTCATCGCTCAAAGCATCAAGATCTCGACATTTGCCTTTCCCGGGTGATAACGAGTTTCGCAATAGTAATCAACTTAGAACTCTAACCCATCCGACGTCTGCCTCATGTTCAATTTTTTTTATCTAAAATGTGGTTGCTAAAACTCTTGTGATCGTCTGTGGAACACCGTACACTTAGTTCCATATAATTAATGTCTCCCAGATCTGAGAGCGAACACCACTTGCCACCAAGTTCTAAATCATGAGTTCGTTTATAGTTCTTTCATGAATTTTTAACTAGTGTGATGCATAAGAAACACCTTTTCTCTTGTGCTTTCATATCACAGCGCCCTAACTTTCTTGAAGCGTCGCAGTATGCGATGAATACTTCGCTTCCTTTAGGTAATGCAAGATTTCGGTGCATGCATAACTTTTTGGCTTCAACAGTTGGAAAAGCTGCTTCTTTGTTAGAATCCCCCCACTCAAACTTGACCTTCTTTTGAGTAAGCTTAGTCATTGGTTTGTCGATCTTTGAAAATAAAGAATAAGAAAAAACCCTTCAATGAATCGTCACGGTAATACCAGCAAGACCTAAGAATATTGACGAATTATGTTTGTCTATTAGCGCAGGGTGCCTCTCAAGATTCATAGATGCCTAGGAACTCTTGCTGTTGTCTTTTAAGTGCTACTAACGCACTTGTACTTCGGTGCGTAGTGTGACGATCTGAGGTAGTGCGAGCAAAAAACAACTCGGTATGCTGCGCAGATGGTGCATTCGTGGAGTAATGGTGTTAAAAAGCTCATAATATACGGGATTTGGTCTCAAAGCTAGGTGATATGGTATGAGAGGTGGTGGTGTGAAGCAGACTCATCAGTCTCTAAATGCCTACAAGGATTCTAAGTTGGACGGGGTACAGGTATCATCTTGTAGGGCACCGCAGAAGGGTCGGTCGATAGCTAGGGCCTCCTCCTCCATCCTCGTCCTCTCATCCTCTCAAACATCATCATCATCATTGTCATCATCAATGACTCATTATAATTATTGTTCATCCGTCGGCCATTAGTTTTCTTTTTTTTTTTTTAATATTGTTGTCGGCAGGATGGTCAGCAGGATCCTCCTCAGGGTCCTCTTTATCCTCTTCCGGATCGGAGTTAGCAATGTAGCCTGGTGATAGGGCTGTAGGTGAGGCATCAGCAGATAGAGGCTGATCCTTCATTGGTCCCTCTAGCTCCTCATCAGAAGCTCACTGGAATCTCTATGGCTCGGAATTAATATAAACAGATGTGTAGGTAACCGTTGATAATGAAAACATAACTGCTTGCAACGAGCAAAACTTAACTTATATAATATATTATATTGTAAAGGATGGTATGGTAAATACGAGTATGCATTATGGCTAATGAATGATGGGTAAGGTTATCATATTCGATAGTTTTTTTAATGGTTGAGGTAGCGCTTAGGACCTAAAGCTTTATTCGTACTACCTTAGCCAAAGTAAATATTCCCCTATTTTTATAAATAATCCTTATATAAATAACTGTAGAGTTGTCGCGGAAGATTGAAAACTATCTTCTGTATATATATATAATATACCATCATAGTAGCGTTACGAGACTTTAATATGAACAGTATATGCATATGTAAGCATCTAGTAAAACTAAACTTAATGCAAACAACTGTGTGTGTCCCGTTTAATAACCCATATTGTGATGAATGCATTGTTTGAAACACGGTTATAGTACAGCAAAAACATTTGACCTGGTTTCTAGAACACCTTGGCTCTTGATACCTATCTGTACACCCCAATTTGGGTCCGCAGGGATAAGGGTCCGCAGGGCGTGTTACTTCAAGATCATTAGCACTAAGATATATAAGAACGGACAAAAAGTGTTTTTAAAATGAGTACATTGGATTTTAATTTTAAAAAGATTAATTACGAAAAGCATATAGGCTTTTACTTTGGTCAGTGTTGATATTTCAAAAGTTGACAATACATTTTCCCAAAATATGATGCACCTAAAATCTTTAAGCGTGCAATCCAAAATGTAACCCAAGATGCATCATTGGCATCTCATGCTATTGTACCTACTGGAAAAAACATTGCTTAAAAACTTCGGTCAACAATAATGTTGCGTGATTTATGGTTTGATAATTCATATTATTCGCAGGCGCAATGACTTTTCCCGTGATAATGCAACACATGCAGGCATCACAAAACTAGATTACATTTACACTAAGCTCATGACACTGAAGCTCGACAGTCTTGTTCGCAAAATATTGCTACTCAGCCCGCAATGATGTTTTAACCCGAAACATCTAAAATTCGACATGCTATAACGTTCGTTCTCGGTGATAGTAGTTCACCCGAAACGGGGAGGGTCGTTTACCCCGAATAGATCTATGTAAATAACATTCGCGCTACTTAATGTAATTTCCCAATACAATCTATGCAATAGACAGTCATGATAAATGGGCCTTAAACGGGGTTATAGCTACTTAGGAAACTTGTATCAATACTTGCATCCAATTTGTAAACAAGCATGTGGTCCACCCCATAATTATAAATCATTGAAATCGTTAAAATAAATGTGGGGCTATGAACTCACTTGAGTTCTGATAATCAAATTATCGAAGCTTAATGGTCACGTAAAAGATCGAATGCAACCTAAATTATCTAGGTCGTTATAAGTACCGAAGTACGTGAATATTATACTATAGTTGTTATTCGTACTATGTTCGGGCTATCATAATTTAGAGGTCATGTCATGTAGTTCGATGGAGTTAGGACACTTTATATGTAAATCACCACAAACTCGTCGATATGCCATCCGAAGAGGCTTCATTATGAAACTCCCTAGTAATATAGTTACTTGAGAACCACATAAAATTCTATATTGTTCATTCACCAACTAATGGTTTGGTAAAATTACGTTTAATATTAAGTGAAAGTTTATAATTATGTTTTTGTGAAAACTAGCATAACTTGTTTGCGTTTTAAGCCCGATTTTAAACGTTTATTATGCACCTATTCTTTTCGTATTAGGACGAGTTATCAGAATTTGACATTTTCAAATTTTTTGACCCTCTGGTGAACTAGTAAACTTTTACTTGTCACAATCAGACGTTTGAAACTTTTAAATTGTAAATCTGTATTTGTTGTCGTAAAATCCCGTAAATGTCGTATTTTATTCTGTATAGCTCCGTTTTAATGATTCTTTCTGAGGTCTCTTCGTTTCGTTTTTGAAAAGTTCTATAATTTTAGGAGGTTTAACAAAAATATAACTTTCTGTCATGAAGAGTAACTTTTATAAAAAAGAGTTTTTTAAAAGTATTATTGTTCGTAAACTCGCGAAATCATAACTCGTTCGTTCATTAATTGAAAAATTACGATTCTTATCGTTTTGAATCACAAAAAATAGTATTATTTTTTTAAACTATCAAAATAGCGTGTTTGATATTAAGTTTTATAAAAAGTTATTTTATAATCTCCGTTTAATTAACGTATACTCGTTTTTAACGAACTTTTCGCGTTTATTATCCGTTTGACAAGTTTCTTACCTTTTCGGAATCCGTCGTGAAATGTATTATCTTATAAAAATATTAATAGTAAGTATATTTTTTATAACACATATTGGACAGTGAATGGATTTAAATAACTTTATAAGTCTAATTTTGACACTTGTTTTTATGTTTTAACACTTATACTCTTTACATAATAACCATAAGTTATACAAGTCTTCTCATCTTGTTTTTCCATTATTTTACATTATAATATTAACATTTACTATTGGTCGCATAATTAACTTTAACATGTCATTTGTATTTCTTTAACTTGAAACATATTATGAAACTTTTATAAACCCTAATTTGTAGTTAATCATTTTTACATCAAAATAACATGGTACAATATTTTCTCATCCTTATTAACATGATACTAGTAATAACACAACATGTATATTAATGTACAAAAGGAGTATTGCAAGTAAAAACTTCATTTTCATAATAAAATCCTAAATGGTGATTCAAGCTTTAAGAATTAAATATGTATATTAATTATAAATGTAAGATCATAAAGAGTTTGAGATGACCTTATGGATGTATGAAGATGATGACTCAGTTACATCTAAAACCCTGTGTTTAGCCTTAAAATCCAAACTTGCACAAGAAAAAAACCTTGGTTTTCTCAAAAAAAACCTAGCTTCCTTTTCGCTTGATTATTACTTGCAAATGGTGATTCAATGGTTGGGAAAAACCTTTTAATGATTGTAATGGATGTGTATAGAAGGGTAAAGGTTGAATAAAATTTGTATGGATTGATTATAGTAGGGGTTTGAGTGTTTGTGCCGTGAGCTTAAGGAGAGAAAAAGGGGGGAAAAAAAAGTTTTGATTTTTGCTTAAGTGTTTTCTACTATGTGATACTATCTAGTTAATTGAATGTATATATGGTCTTTCATGGTCAAAAAAGTCAAGAATAAACATTCAACAACATCAAGAGGATTTCAAGGATTCCTGTTTTTGTGTCTTTGTGATCAAACCAACATGGAAATGGTAAGTAATTAATGCAAATGACGCGTACATTTGACAAAGTGTAGATTTTGAGTTATTTTTGGAATACATATCTCCAAATTCGGCCAAACAAAGATATATATGATATATTTTTATGATTTTTGAGTATTGGGTATAAATGTGGGTATTTGTTGAAGCGTAGTGCTTGGAGCTTTTGGACACAATAAGCTAAAAGAAAAGAAAATAAGCTAAAGACCAATGAAGCCGTACACCTAATAAGCAGATCTAAACAAAAATTAAGCAAAAAGAATAAGCTGAAAAGCATCTAAAACACTTAAGACAGCTTGACACTTAAAACAGAAATAAAGGTTTTTGAAAGTGACTTTTTAAGACTCAATAAGCAAAAAGAATTGCAAATAAGCTGAAATCAACCTTAACCCTAAACCTAATAAGCACTAGAGATAGGAAATAAGCAAAGACTAAAAGCTGAAAGGGACTAAAAGGCAAAGAAAAAGATAAAAACTTAAAACAACATAAAAGGTCCTAACCACTACTTTTAAGCTAACTTTTTAAACTAATAAGCAAAAGAAACAAGCTAAAAGTGAAAACAAGTTGAGTTTGGACACTAAAGATCACATTAAAACAAAAATTAAGAAAATTGGTTTTGAAATAAGCTAGAAAAAAGTAAAGACTAAAAAGTTGTTTGGCCTATGCAAACTCAGTATGTACTGAGTTTTTTTTCAATGTTTTCTAAAAGACCAAAGGGCTTTTTGCAGCCCTAATTATAAGCTAGTATAAGCTGAAGGGAAAACTTAAAAGGTAAAAACAGATAAAGCTTGCTATCTAAAGAGCTTATACCATCAATATCAGACCTTAAAACAAGCTTAAACTAACTAAATTTTGCTAATGAAAACTAGCTTATGGACTTTGAAAATGAAAGAAAACTTAGACAGATTTTTGACCCAACCTCACAAAACAATTGCACACTTAAACTAGATCTAATCTACTGAATTCATGACCTAAAACAAGCAAGAAAACACACTTACAAGCACTTAATCAAAATCTCAGCAATTAAGCTTCTATGACAAACAGTAGACCCACAGGATCAAAACATGGTTTCTATGAACCTTCAACTTGAATTTAAACCTTTAAAAACTTAAAACGACTGACTAAAGGATTAATTCTAAGCATGTTGAAATTGATTAAAAAACCAAATTAGCCATACCAGTCTTAACTCATGGTTAAGACTGCTAAACCAAACACCCCCTTAAAATCTCAAAAACCATTTTTAAACTTCAAAAGTTGGAGTTAAGCTGAAATTTATAAAGACAGATTTAAAGCTAAGCAAATAAAAGATAAATAAGCAAAGATTAAGGAAAAATAAGCACTTAATGATAAGTTAGACTAAAAAGCTTATTTTAGGACAGATTCATTGACACTTAAACTAACTGTTTTAAAACTAAAAACTTAACATCCTAAGCTGGCATTAGACAAAATAAGCATGAATAAGCAGATATAAGCAGTTAAGCAGATAATAAGCATAAAAAAGCCAATGAACAGTAAATAAGCTAAAAATGAAAATGAGAGTGTACCTTAGTCCTTTGCTTAAACAAGGACAGAAATGCTCAAAAGAGCTTATTCTACTAGCTCTAGCTTATCAGAGATAAGCTAGTAAACCCATAAGCCCTTCCAAATTTGGCTTATCATCCATAAAGCTTAAAACCATAAAACTTTGAGTGTATGAAACAAAACTTAATGACTTATAAGAACTCAAAAAGCTTATAAAAATTTGACTTGGAAACAGTTTTTAACATAAAAAGCATAAGAGTAAAACAAGTTAACATAAAACCTTAAAAACTGAAATTTTCATTAAACATTAAAAGATTACAATGCTTGAAAGGAAAGTACAGGTTAAAGTAAAATAAGCAGTAAAAATAAGTAAAAAAACAAGGCTACACTACTCCTAAGCTACATAAGTTCAAATGTCAAAAATAAGCCCCATTTATAAGTTGTTCACCAAGCTTGGGGTGTGTTAGTTGTGTTTCTTGTGTGAGGGCTTCAAATCCATAATCATAGCCATCCAAAAATCTTGTTTACCAAGTCAATTCATCACAGCCCTTCATTTTTGTCTTCAAATCATCACCCAATAAGAATTCGAGGGATTGCCAAGGTGGAATTGTTTGTTTGTGGTGTGGGGTTTGTGAGAATGATAGGTTTGGGGAAGAGGGATGAATAGTGACATGTTTGTCGGGGTGCAAGGGAGAGGTGAAAGGGATGGATGTTGGCGGGAAAATTTGTTTTTGCCTGGGTTTGGGATAATTGGGGGTAACGGGGGTTAGTGGTGTTAGGGTATAAAGTGGTGTAAGGACTAACATTGTTAGTCCTTAAGGACTAACGGTGTAAAGTGCTAGGGACCTATGGTGTAATATTGGTAAAGGGTGTATCGTTTGGGCTTTTGTTTGGGCCGGTTTAAGGTTTTGTGTTTTAAGGGTTTTAAAACTTATAAGACTTATAATTTTTTATACAATAAGCTTAATGGACTGACCCGGCCCATTAAATGGGCCCGGGTTGACCCATTTTAAATTTCTTCTTGTTCGGCTTTGTCTTTGACTTGTTGAATTTTGACTTTGACTTTTGACTTTTTATGCTCTTTCCAATCCCGTGCTTAATTTTGTCGGTTTTGGCTTTGTTTTTGTCCTTTAATGAATATCCAGTACCTGCACAGTATATAAAGCAAAATAAGCATATATTTGGCATTTTATGTCCGTTTTTGGTCATTTAGGGTTGTTTTATTAGGTAAAAAGTATGTGTAATTAAGCACATACCAAGCACACGAATTAAACCCTCCTCTTCCTCTAAACATAATTCTTTCCTTAACCCTTGAAATTATAATTCTATATCTTTTTTTCTAGCCCTCTAAACAAGTTTAATTATTGGTGGTGATGGATTTTCGTTTTTGGTTAATAAAGGTTTGGTTGTATTTTTATAATATTTTGTTAATTATAACAAGTTGAGGTATAATAAGTTGTTAATTATTATAATACTTTGTTAATTATACTGTTAGAAGTCAACAGTAGCCGCGCCTGAGGGTTAGGATTGATAGCCGACAACGAGACCGAACCGACAATGAGCCGATTCCATAGCCGAAAGTATGTTATAACTTTTTTTATCCTTTTTGTATCCCTGCGGACATGTCGTCGGGGAACGTTTATTTGCTACTGTAAAACGCAAATCCAAACACTCCTTGACACTATAAAACGTACATCCAAACACTCCTTATGCAGCCAAAATGATGAGAATAAGCTGTTTAAGAACAGCTTATGCTGATAAGCTCTTTAACAATAGCTTATTCTGATATAAATGTATGTTTGTTTTTCATTATAATAGAATTTAAATTGTATATGCGTTTCGATATTAGGATTTGATATAAATGGATATGCGTTTGGTATTTATTTTATTGAACCCTTTAGGAATGTTTTAGGATTTTAGTGATTAATTTTGGAAAATCCCCGTCTGATTTTAATCATCCTATAGAAAACCCGTCCGAAATTAATTTATTAGAAATTAATTTCGGAAAGTCCCCTGTTTGGGACTGCTTTTTGAATGTTTTGTCTCATTTAGGATATGAATGCGTATAATTGGTTTACTATTTGAGATGATTTCGACAGTGTTTCTCCTTTACTCCTACGAATATGTCTTTAATACACATATTTTGGGTAGTTGAGGGATAAATGCTGCCGAAAATTTTATCAAATAGTAAATCGATTTTACGACATTTCATTTATGAGACGAATCATTTATAGTGTGAGTTATGATTGCCTTCCAATTGTTGCACTAAGGTGAACAAAAAATCTCATATTCCCCTTGTTTGATTGTGTTTAATTAAGTTGGCATATTATATCTAATTGTATCGTTAAAAACGCTGTTATGGTAATTGATAGAGTTGGAACAAGTTTAGGGAAAACATGAAAAAGCATTTTTATACCGGTCTTAAGAAAATTTCGTCCGATGATTACAAAAGCAGTTGTGGATTAAGTACCGGGAATATAAAGATGTCCATGCATGTCTTGTCGTCTAGTATTGTGGGTATCCATCAAACACCTTTCAGAACACATTACGAATTATGGGTGGGACCCAAGTTATAAAACATGGATTCACCATGGTGAACCGGATCTCTCGCCAACCACCAGTAATAGATTAATACAAGACAACCGCAGATGAGTGGACATGACAACGTGACTTAATGATCTTAGCTATATTAATATGATAATCAACAAATGAGCCACTAAGGAGATATTGGTGAGACAAGTACGACCCGACTCAAGCTAAACGTAACGAGTTCGAAGAGTTATATGCCAGGGCCAATGAAGAGTTGTACCCCGGTTGTAACCATGTGACTCGATTAGACTTTATGGCAAAGTTTACCTATTTTAAGGTTAAAGGTAAATTGACTGATTCTATATTCAATGAAATGCTAGAGTTTTTCACTAAATGTATTTCTCACCGCTAAAGGATACAAGCTCCCGCCGTCATACTATGCAATAAAGAAGACATTTAAAATGATCGGGTTAGGGTACGAGTCGATACATGCTTGTGTAAACGATTGCTTCTTATTTCGGGGCGACGCTAAGAAAGTTGTTGCATTTATGTCGGTGTGTAACACAAGTAGATGGAAAGACAGTAACACACCGGGGAAGAAAGTTCCTAAGAAGGTGTTGCGTTACTTTCCGATCATTTCTAGACTACAACGTTTGTACAAGTCTAGTCACACTGAAAGGAAATGGACTTAGGCATGCTATTGGAAAGGTATAGGAGCAAGGTAAGAGCAACACGCCGGTTGATTGGGTTGTGCATGGAAGGACTTTGACACCAAGTATTCGGATTTTGCTGCAGAACCAAGAAATGTTCGATTAGGGTTGGCTGCTGATGGTTTCAATCCGTTCGGCAACCTTAGTCAGTCTTACAGCATGTGGCCGGTGATACTGACAACATACAATCTGCCTCCGTGGTTATGTATGAAAGAGAGTTCTTTCATGCTGACGTTGTTAATTCCTGGCCCTAAATCCCCGGGCAAGGACATTGATGTTTACTTGAGGCCGTTGATTGATGACCTAAAGGTTTTATGGGCAAAGCCAGGTGTCGAGACTATAGACGTTGCTACAGGCCTTAAGTTCAATATGAGAGCGATGGTTCTATGGACCATCAATGATTTTCCTGCTCGAAGTAGTTTGTCTGGGTGGAGTGGGCAAGGTTACAGGGCATGCCCTACATGTAATGAAGACACTCCATCTGTGCGTGTGTTAGGCAAAACAGCTTATGTTGGCCACAGAAGATTCTTAAAGGAGGCAACAACAATGGAGGAATGTCACTTGATTCCAAATGTGAAATCGAAAACGGAGTTCCTCCTAGAGAATTTTGCAGCGGATGCAATCATGACTCAACTTGCTAGATTGCCCACGCGTGTGAAGGGTAAACATCCCAAGTTCGGGGGTGTGAGAATAAAAGCAATGTTGCTTGTCGAGACTGAACTTGAGACTAACGATCTATTTTTTTCGAGCTTGAGTATTGGTCTTTTCATACACTAAAACCACAATTTTGATGTTCATGCATCATCGGAAAAGAATTTGTTGGAGAGTATATTTGAAACACTCTTGTTAATGAATGACAAATCTAAAGACACCGCCAAGGCAAGACAAGAATTGAAAAGCCTGGGCATTCGAAGTGGCTTATGGCTCGGCCAAAACAAAAACGAGAAGTGCTCGAAGCCTCAGGCTGCGTATTCTTTCACACCAGCAGACAGAAAAAAGTTTTGTCAGTTTATCCAATGAGTTAAACTACCAGATGGGTTTGGATCCAACTTTAAGCACAAAGTCACCGATAACGATACCAATATAACGGGCCTGAAGTCTCATGACTGCCATATAATGATGCAACGTTTTCTTCCTTACGGACTTCAGCAATACTTGCCCCTAGACGTTGCAAAATCCACATAATGTGCTAGGTTTATTCTTTAAGCAAAACTTCTCTCAAAACTTTGATGGGTGATGAAAACACAAACATTTACAACATTGTTGAAAGCTCAGAGCAAGGTGTCTACAGCATTTCTGTGCTAATTCGAGCTCACTAGATCCTCTGCTTTTTTTGACTTATTTGGATTCACTTGGTTATCCATTTACCTCTAGAGGTTATTTTTGGCGGGCCTATTCGCCCCCGGTGGATGTATCCATTTGAAAGATATATGAAGAAGCTAAGCCTACTCGCCAGAAGGTTCGTTTGCGGAGGGTTATGTTGCAGAAGAAGCATTGACTTTCAGTTCTCATTATTTTCGGGATGTTACCATGAAATTTAATCGTCCTGACCATAATGTGGCTTGCCCTCCTCCAACGTGTCAGTTTCAGGTGTTCAAATCACTATGTAAATCGATTGGTTTACGGTCGGTTATTCGTATTGATCACCAAGAATTGAAGAAAGTGTATGGTATGTAACTTACACAACAGTCTTGAAGATGACTTCGTTACCGGGCCATGTTCAAGATGTACGTGTCTTTATTTTGAAACTTCTTTTTTCTTAACTTATTTTTTGAAGACTTATTTACACCATGACTTTTTTCAGTGAATTTTCCTAAGCAAAGACCTGAAAGAAAATTCTCTCCCACGGCTAGTTATGGGAAGCAGGTAAACTTAAACATATTATGTTGTATTTAAACTGTAAAATAACGACATCTATTTTTGTGTTCTCTATTCTGATACTATCTTTCTTCATAGTCTTTTCTTTTTTTTTTTACGTCAACGCAACGTAGACTATGGACCCAGGTGTTAACGAAAGCAGCGAGTTATTCGCTTTAGCTTGTGGCGACCATCACAGACTCCAATCTTCAGTCAACTCTTGGGTAGTTCAACTGGTGTGAGGTTTGTCATGCACTGCCGCGTGAAGTCGCACAACTCAAAACAGCGGGCATTTGTTCGCATGAGTCCGGTCGGTGAAATGTATTTATGGTCAGCTTGAACAAATCCTCGAGTTTTCATATTTTTACGTTCAAAACTCGTGTTGTTCCGTGTTAAGTGGTTCGACATAGCAACAAAGTGTATCCAAATTTTGTCACATTGGAAAACCAACATAAAACAAATCAAGGAAAAACGGTGGGCGTTTAAAAATGATCAATACCATTCTAGAAACAAAAGCTCAAACGATGCTTTTCCTTGAAGATATGGCCAGACGGACCATCGGTTGGAAGGTCGTCGTACAATGGAGTCCATAAAATGTTTTTGAACGAGGGTGTCATGTGTGGGTAGAGGATGGACCCTGAAGTTAATACATGTTGACCCATCTCATATGATCTTCACACTTTTCTACTTAGTTTGAAGACTTGGAATTGCGGCCTTGCATATAGATGGTCATTAATGATGTTGACGACACTCACCAGATATCATTGATTTGTAATGAAAGGACGATGAGATTATTGTTGAGGTAGACCCCATTCCTCATGATTTAGCAGATTCTATGATGAAGACTCGTAAACTTTTGATATTGATGATGGTGTATATGTTGTTTATTCTAGTGAAGAAGAAGATTGATCTTTAGTTGTAACTTGTAAAAGACACTTATTTTGAATGAATGAATGAAACTGTTGTGGATTGTTCTAATGTGTATATTTTTTTTTTAAAATTAAAAAAAATTTTTAATTGGATGTGTATGTATTTAGATGTGTGCATGCTTTTATTATTTTGTTCATGAATTATCTATATGTTTTCCTAATGGCTACCTTGTACAGAATGTCAGCTGATGTTCGCACGAGGGTACGGCGGTGTCTGGTGGTCGGTGATGGATCGTCACCCTCCATATAAGGTTACCCAACTGCACTGTGGGGGTTGCTTAGGCAATCGAGGTAAGAATTTCTGGATTATTGCATAAACTTGATTCTTGGAATTTGCTTGCCTTGAATTTTTATGACTTTGTCACTCACTTGATTTTACAGGTAAGGGCACCCGAAAGCCTAATTTGGGTGGCAGGAGAGCGGGCAGGCTGCATACCTGCCAGGAGACCCGGAACCTCGGGTTAAAGGCCATCACGGATAAGAGTGGAACGTCCCGATTGGTTTGACGGTAAGACGAGAGACCCTTCATGCCTCTCGGGTGAACATGCGGCTCTTTGGGGCACTACATCAGGGAGCTCGTTGGGGAGTTGCCCATGCATCGACCCTTCTTGGAGGAAATGCCGCGGAGACAAAGGCGGGGTCGTGGCAAAGATTGGGGTAAGTTATTTTATTATCCTTTTATGTTTATTTCATTATCGTGTTCATTTATTTAATTGTGTATATTTATCTAAATTTGTTTATTTATTTATATCATATAAATAAATAAACAATTTTAGATAAATATTATAAATTTATATCTCTAACTTGTCTTTGTTGTATATGATTGGGAAGACCTAGTTTGACTGCTGTCCCCACATGGATCCGACCGCTTGGCCACAAATCTCGAGGTCATCCAGCTGTACCTGCAAAAGATCTACAATGACAAGAAGGCTGCTCTAAAAGAAAGATATTGGGTTCCTGAAAGAGGAAACTGAGACTTATGGAATGGAGCGACCTTAGACTCTATCACACCACCCCACCCCAGACTCGGCACCGTCACTCGTACATTTTGAGGAAGATTGGGTTGCGCTGCTTGCATTTTGGAATGATTCCAAGAAACCTTACCCGAGATGACCAAAATAAAACAAAAAAACGCAAAGAGGCAAGGTAGTATGCCGATAGGATCCTCACGGTCTATTGACGCCCTCGAGATATGCATGTAATTAAACATTTATTATAGATATATTATTTATATATATATATTTTATATATATATTTATATATAATATATATATAATTAACGCTTTGGTGTGTTGTGATTTGTCATTTTTAATTTGTTTCATCTTTATACGTGTGTATGTGCAGATGGAGTCCTCAGTACTAGAGCGTTAACCGTCGCTGTTCCACAACGTCTTCTTGACACATAATGTTGGCGGCGTATTCTTGAACCCGAGAGGGACAAAGCTTTGATGTAAGTTTTGTTCCAAAACAATGCACTTTAATGATTTGACGAGATCTATAATGTAGTGACCCGACTATTATATTTCAATTATCTTGTGTTTTTGTGTACTTCATAGGAAGAGATGTGAAGCTACAGGGGTCTAGGCTCCAACACCACCTCCGGGTGTGCCCTACCAATGAGGATGAGATAATGGAATTTTTCGCGGGGGTAAGCAGCTGGGGGCACATTCCCGTTGTTTGGACGGGTTTTGCGGGGGGGGGCAATACAAGGCACGGTCATTCCTCCACCATCTCAAAGATAGCACTCGCCGATATCGTTAGGCTCAAAATGAGGGAGAAGCGGCTCACGAAACAAGTGAACATGTTCATGAGGTTATTTAGGAGTGACGACAAGTTTTCTCAGATGCTTAATCAGCTTGAGTCACAGCCTGAGTACGGTGGTGGCAACGGGAGTGGCAGGTGCGGGGATGATGAGCCAGGAGATGATGAGGACGGCGGCGAGGATGAGGAGGATGAGGACGATAGTTAGGGGATGTTGGGTAAGTCTATGCTATTTTGTGTCTTGAAGTATATATTGGCGACCCTTATGTGAATATTTGTTTCCCCGTACGTTTAGAACATATTATCTAGGTGAATATTGACTTGTATCTTGCGGATAATTGAAGTTTTGTGACTTCGTCACCCGTTTTGTAGATTATATTGTGTTTATTCTGATTTTGGACGTATTTAGCTTTATTATATCAAATGCGTTGATCATATTGTGTTTTCGTACAAGTTGTAATGTATTTGGGTAGATTCTATATTGGTTTATACAGGTTTGAGTTTTGGTAGATTTTTTCCGGAAAAATTCTAGAAAAAATCTGAAAATCGTCTGTTGTGCAGGCTGTACAAAAAAAAATTGCAGACTTTTCCCCGGCGACATGTCGCCTAAATATTTGTTTAAAGCTTATCAAACATTTAAAAAAATATATTTAAAATCTTTCCCGGGCGACATGTCGCCCGGGATTATTTGTAATAAATTATTTAATAAATTTATTTTAAATCTATCTCGGGCGACATGTTGCCCGGGATTCTTAACAATAATTTATTTAATAAACTTACTTTTAACCCTTTCCCGGGCGACATGTCGCCCGGGATTATGCCATATTAATTAATTAATTTTCGTTTCCCGGGCGACACGTCACCCGGGAAAACCATCCCTCGTGGCACTTAATTGTTTGACTTAAACTATGTGGGCCCGGCTGTGTCGCTCGGGAATGTCGCCCGGGAAGGAATCCCATTCGAGCTTTTGCGTTCCACTTATCCCGGGCGACATGTCGCCCGGGAAATGTATCCCCAGCGACAAGTCGCCCGGGAAACCCCGGATTTGTCCCTGGGGATAGTGGCAAATGTTGTAGTGATAGTTAGACAATCTTAACAGTCAGATCTTATACACATTGTGCCACGCCTTGCACGCTCCCCGACCCTCCACCACGATAATACTGTTCATTTGTAGTTGTTAGATATGCCAAACTAGCATCTCAACAATTCAAGGTATTTGAATAATAGCCAATTGAAGGGACACATCTTTTCGGCACTTTTGTCTTGTCCAAAACATAGAAAATTGATGTATTTTCGTATTTTACAAAACATCCTTCTAAATTGTATGAGCCTGAGGGCATATAGTCTTGAGTTGACTCAAAGAGCTAGCTACACAATCTTTGCATAGTGAGTTGCTTAAATCACCTTCAAATTGAAAAAGACCATATACAAGGTTGTTCGGTCTCATGTTTAATAATTTGTTTTTTTAATATAGGCTTATGTGTTGAGCCTCATGTCGCGGGTGTTTTTTACTCTGAATAAATCAGTACTTTTGCAATTTTTTGGCCTTATGTCGCGAGTATTTTTTTATCTGAATAAATTAGTACTTTTGTAAATTTTTTTCTTATTTTGTGCAAAGCAATTTTTTTTAATATTACCTACTAAAGAAAAAAAAAGTCAAATGGGCGGACTCAAATTTGGGAGCCCAATAAGCCAAGCATTGTAGCACTGTAGCGAAACGACGAAAACGGCGTGGTTTTACTTTTCTTTTGATTATATATAGAATATAAGTGGAGATGAGTGTTACGTTGTTTGTTTCTAGCTTTGGATGTTGTTTAAGTAAAAAAGAAACAACTTCGAGGCCTAGCAATCGTCAATTCATGCAAGTTCTTAACTTGTCAAAGGAGATTTTTAATAGATTCAACACAAAATAATTTGTTGCGGAAATGAAGCTGTTGCATCTTGGAACTTTTTCCAAATTTAGTTTTGGAAAACTTGTTGGTTGTGTTTGGGGAGGGGTTTATAGGGGCTTATTGGGGCTTGGGCTTTTAAAATAAGCCGGCTTATAAAATAAGCCGGCTTATAAATTAAGTCTCGTTTGTCGCGCGGGGTTATGAAGTCATAGGCCTCTATAAGCCCCAACCTCATAAAAGGGGCTAAAAACTTTAGCCCGAGGCTTATGAACCATAAATTACATATTTACTCACAAAAATATCTAACATATACCATAAAACTATTTAATTATGTCATTTTTAGTAATTTTGCAATAATAAGCCTCAGCTCCAACCCATTTGCCATACAAGTTTACAAAAATACAAATTTCAATTTCGGCTTATAATATAAGCCTTAGCCCCAGCCTCAGCCCCAGCTCTAGCCCCAGCCCATTTCGCCAAACATACCGTATGTGTAAAAGTGTCAATTTATGTTGTTGAGTTATCATGTCGTATGCAGATAAGTACACAAATTTATCTTAATTTTGAAATTTTAAGATTTTATCTTCTGAATGTATAATACTAACAAACCACAGACGATCATTACTATTACCATATCTTACTCTCGTAAACCCCTCGACTAAACAACCCATGGGGATATGATAAAGTAAACGCCATCACCAGTAATATTGTGGGTACAACTAAAATTGGCAATCTTAACCAGCTGTTCAAGTTCCGGGTACATATTATGCTTGGTTGATTTGGGCAACCCCAACTTTATACAACAAGTCTTACGAGTTACGAGTCAAGGTGCAGAAGGGGTCATGGACAACTCAAGGACGGGTTCACAAGCATGCCCACGGGACAATGACCACTTACAAAGTAGCACTTTCTGACCCGCCTGACTTGTGATTGCAAATGACCCCGCTCGACCGAACCCGTTTTAACCTGAAACCCGCATCCACCCACTTGTTCAACGTTGTGTAAGCCTAGCTTAGATGCTTCTTAAACTTATTGTAAAGTCATTTGGTAGACTACAATGGGTCAATTAATCCTCAAATGGTTACTGAAGTATCTGTTTATGGATATATAAGTATGTGTTTCTGGTCGAGTTCATTTCTCATGTTAAATTGTGTGAATATACCGTATGAACAAAATCCAATTTCGTATATTTTTTGCGTATTATAAACTAAATCAAAATATTTCGACATATATATAATAAAATTTGTCTAAGCAGGATAACTTTGGAATGAATTTGTGTGCGAGTGAACCAAGCATATTATAAGACTAAAGTCGTGTCGAGTGAGTCTGGTATTAGTTTTCTCATACCTACGAAAAACAAATTTATGAAAAAAAGCGTAAATATCATTTGAATACGGCAACAAAGATGAGATGTCTCTTCATCAACCATTCTGAAAACTTGTATAAAGCTTAGTCACACATAGATCAAAGACTAGAAATTTTTATTGGTTATATATTGTGGTGTATACAAATCAAACAATTTGATATTAATATTACTCCTCCCGTCTTAAAATCATTGTCTCTCGACAAAAAACACACAGTTTAAGAAAAGTGCATTTATTACTGCTTTCTTTTTCATATTTTTTGACAGAATGACAGTTTTACCTTTAGCTAATTAATTAAAGTCTTCTTTAAAGTTTGTAACAATAATTTCAAACAAGGGTAATATAGTAATTTGATCAAATTTCCCTATTTATTTTTAGTAGTGGACAATTAAATATCAGGATTATCCAAAAAAGAACATGTGATATTAAATTTGAGACGCGTAAAGTGTCACTTAGTCCCGTTTGTGGAACATTATGGTGAGTGAAAATTCTCCATAATGATTTCCATCAAAAGCGAGTATTTCATACAAGTTTCAACTTTTAACTTTTCGTGACTTTGATGTTTTGTAAGGTAATTAATGCGCTATTTCATTCTTAATTTCATAGTTGTAACATGTTGAATTTATGAAAATTGAAAGTCATAGATATTAAACACTTTGGTCTTTGGAGGAACGTGATCACGTCATTTGATGAAATTGCAAGTGAACAAAGATTTACTCTCATCAAATCTGTTTTTGGCCTCTTTACCGTTATATTACATGTCCTCCTTTAAGGTTTCTAAAGGCGTTCTTAGTAAAATAGAATCTATTCGTAGGAATTTTTTCAATGGTGTGGAAAATGCGGAGAAGAAGATGTCGTTGATTGGCTGGAATAAAATTTTAGCTTCTAAGAAAGTTGAGAATGGTAAGGCTACTTCCTTTTGGAACGATGTGTGGCTTGGTGATTTTCCCCTAAAGCAAACGTATCCGAGGCTGTATTTCCTGGAATTAGACAAATATGTTAGTGTGGCTTCACAAGTTGAGAGCTATTTCTCTTATTAGTCTTTTCGGCGCGTCTCTCGAAGTGTATTGAAGAAGAGCAACTTCTTATACTTCATATCTAATATTCTTCTGTTATTATTCGCTAATATTAGTGTTAGATGTCTTGGCTGTTTAAATTTCTTTAGAGACTTTCCTTCGGACGACTTCTCGGTATATTCGACACGTGAATTTATTGATGATTCCTGCTTCCGAAGAAAGGATGTTCTCTAAAGATGGTGTCAATCTAATTCCCATTATGATTAATATTTTTGCCTATGGTGAGATTCTTTGGTTAAGATGCCCTCACTCGGTGAATCTTTCTCTTCGACGGTTTTGACATCCCGTCTATTTTTGCCTCTTATTGTAGTATTGCTGTGAATCAACTTCGCACCTCCTTTTCTCTTGCCAATTGGCTCGTCAGTTAATGATTAAGGTTGTTAATTGGTGGGAATTAGAGTATCAAGACTTTCTCTCATATGAGGATTGGCTTCTTTGGTTCAAAAATTTTAAAGTTTCCAAGCGGCTCAAGGATGTGTTTGAAGGCGTTTGTTACATATCTTGGTGGGTTATTTAAAAGTTTCGCAATCAAGTTTTATTTTATTCGAATATTTTTTTCGAAAAATAAACTATACATAAATTAAGAATTATCCAAATAATTTTTGATTATCAAGACCTGAAAACCAACATTTTATAACTGAAATTGATGTTTATATTATAATAGTGTTATAAACTATTATTGTTGAAGTGGCGGTTGATAACACCTCATACAACAACTACACAATAGTCTAGATTATTTATGTGAAAAAACAAGTGTCGCGTCCCATATTAGGCAAAAATAGGGGTGACAATTTCTGACTCCACTTGAAACGACATAAAAATTAACAGGTTCGGGTTGAGTCTGATTAGATTTTGGGTTGGGTTTGGGTCGGCCTATCTAACCCATTTATTAAACAGGTCAGGTTCGGGTTGGGAAAAAATAATCACCCTGGCCCGCCAACCCATTTATTTTTATTTTTTCTTATATTAAAAATTACATATATTTTATTATACGTGTTAAATGGGGTAAACGGGTCGACCCACAAACCCGTTTAACCTATTTAACCCGTGTAATCTGTCAACTTTGTTTATAAAACGGGTTAAATGGGTCAACTCGAAACCGGTTTAACCTATTCAAACCCGTGGTAACCTATTTAAAAACCACTCAACAACAAGTATATACACGCGGCGTAAAATGGGTTTGGTTCGGGTTATATGTAAAAAAGGTTAGAGTTGACTTAATTGACCCAATTATTTAAATGGGTCAGGTTCGGGTTAAGGTCTACTGACCTGCCAACCTGTCAACCTGAACCCACCAACCCTAACCCGACCCGAATTGCCACCCATAGGCAAAAGATACAAAGTTTTGGTAACTAGAGTAC
>BQNB010000966.1:68199-70699 GCA_026074375.1 Tanacetum coccineum
ACGGGTTGAATAGGTTAAACCGGTTTCGAGTTGACCCATTTAACCCGTTTTATAAACAAAGTTGGCACGTTACACGGGTTAAATAGGTTAAACGGGTTTGTGGGTCGACCCGTTTAACCCATTTAACTCGTATAATAAAATATATGTAATTTTTAATATAAGAAAAAATAAAAATAAATGGGTTGGCGGGCCAGGGTGATTATTTTTTCCCAACCCGAACCTGACCTGTTTAATAAATGGGTTAGATAGGCCGACCCAAACCCAACCCAAAATCTAATCAGACTCAACCCGAACCTGTTAATTTTTATGTCGTTTCAAGTGGAGTCAGAAATTGTCACCCCTATTTTTGCCTAATATGGGACGCGACACTTGTTTTTTCACATAAATAATCTAGACTATTGTGTAGTTGTTGTATGAGGTGTTATCAACCGCCACTTCAACAATAATAGTTTATAACACTATTATAATATAAACATCAATTTCAGTTATAAAATGTTGGTTTTCAGGTCTTGATAATCAAAAATTATTTGGATAATTCTTAATTTATGTATAGTTTATTTTTCGAAAAAAATATTCGAATAAAATAAAACTTGATTGCGAAACTTTTAAATAACCCACCAAGATATGTAACAAACGCCTTCAAACACATCCTTGAGCCGCTTGGAAACTTTAAATATTTTTGAAACAAGAAGCCAATACTCATATGAGAGAAGAAAGTCCTTTGATACTCTAATTCCCCACCAATTATAACAACATTAAATCATTAACTGACGAGCCAATTGCTAGAGAAAAGGCAGGTGCCCGAAGTTGATTCCCACTAGCATTATACAAGAGGCAAATAATAGACTGTGTTGTGTGTCAAAACCCTCGAAGAGAAAGATTCACAACGAGTGGGCCAAGCTTTCATAGTAAACTCTCCAAGCATAAATATTATTTACTTATTGGGAATAGATTTGACCCATCTTTACAGGTACATCGTCTTCGGCAAGCAAAGCTGGATATCATCAATAAATTCACGTGTCGAATGTTTAAGGGAAGTCTGGTTCCCAGAGGATCTAACTGCCAAAGACCATATATCAATAATATTAGGAAGAAGAATAACAGAAGAAGTTATAAGAGATAAGGAGAAGAAGTGCTCTTCTTTAATACCACTTCGAGGAGAACGCTCGAAGGGGCCAAAGAAACTAATAAGCAGATATTAGCTCTCAAATTTGAAGCCACACTAACATATTTGGTTAATTCCAGGAAATACTAGCCTTCGGATCGTTTGCTTTTTAGGGAAAATCACCAAGACAAACATAGTTACAAAAGGAAGTCAGCTTCACCCATTCTCAACTTTCTTAGAAGCATAAAATTTTATTTCAGCCAATCACACGAACATCTTTCTTATCCGACATTTTCCACACATTTGAAAAATTCCTACGAATAGATGCCATTTTACTAAGAACGCCTTTAGAATAACCTTTAAAGGCATGGACATGTAATATAACGGTAAAGAGCTCAAAACAGATTTGATGAGAGTAAATCTTTGTTCACTTGCAATTTCATCAAATGACGTGATCACGTTCCTCCAAAGACCAAAGTGTTTAATATCTATGACTTTCAATTTTCATAAATTCAACATGTTACAACTATGAAATTTAGAATGAAATAGCGCGTATTAATTACCTTACAAAAACATTCAAAGGTCACGAAAGTTAAAAGTTGAAACTTGTAGGAATTACTGCTTTTGATGGAAATCATTATGGAGATTTTTCACTCACCATAATGTTCCCACAAACGCGACTAAGTACTTTTTCCGTCTCAATTTTATTATCTACGTTTCTTTTTTAGATGTCCTAATTTAATTGTTAATTACTAAAAATAGATAGGGAAATTTGATATATTACATATCTTTACACTTGTTTTGAATAATTATTGTTACAAACTTTTAATGTAAGACTTTAATTAATTAGATAAAGGTAAAACTGTAAATTATGTCAAAAAAATATGAAAAAGATAAGCCCTTAGTAATATTAAATGCACTTTCTTCTTAAAACTGTGTGTTTTTTTGTCAGAGGACAATGTTTTTAGACGGGAGGGAGTAATATTAATATCAAATTGTTTGATTTGTATACACGACAATATATAACCAATAAAAATTTCTACTCTTTGATCTATGTGGGACTAAGCTTTATACAAGTTTTCAGAAAGATTGATGAAGAGACATCTCATCTTTGTTGCCGTATTCATATGATATTTACGCTTTTTTTCATAAATTGGTTTTTCGTAGGTATGAGAAAACTAATACCAGACTCACTCGACACGACTTTAGTCTTATAATATGCTTGGTTCACTCGCACACAAATTCATTCCAAAGTTATCCTGCTTAGACAAATTTTATTATATATATGTCGAAATATTTTGATTTAGTTTATAATACGCGAAAATATACGTAAATTTGGTTTTGTTCAATAGGTATATTTCACACAATTTTATACTATGTAGAGAAATGTAATCG